>JAOEGS010015867.1:8190-25145 GCA_025447755.1 Corythornis vintsioides | reverse complement strand
CCATCTCTGGAGACACTTAAGACCCGCCTGGATCTGTTCCTGGGTGACTTGGTCTAGGTGATCCTGCTCAGGCAGGGTAGTTGGACTAGATGATCTTCTAGGTCCCTTCCAACCCCTAATATCTGTGAATCTGTGAATCTCTAGAGGTGTACCAGTCCAATCTGTGCTCACAGCAGGTCCAACTATATCAGGTTTCACATAGCCACGTGTGCTTTCAGGCATGGAGACTTCAGAGCTGGATTTACTGACAAGGTATTGGGATTAGTGAGCTACAGAGACCGCCCACGTAAATCAGAGCCAGAAAGCCTGCCTAAGGGTAAAACGTCACCCAGCAGCCGGGGCTGAGAGGAGTGGTGTGAGAAACGGCCCTGCGAGCCCCAGGGGAATCTCTGGAGGAGCTCCAGGTTCCCCGGCAGAGATGTCAATGGAGAGGCCCCGGTGGGGCAGGTGTTTCCCATTGTCCACTACTCCAACGTGCCTCTTGGAGAGGAAGACATAGAGTCATGACTGAAGGTGAACCTGGGAAAAAAGAGTGTGGAAGGAGTCAGCAAAGTCTGAATTTTTGGCTGTTTCTTGCTACTTAATTCTATTTTAATCGGGAATAATTTACATTCATTTCCCCCCTGTAATGGTGATTGGTATCTGAAGTGCCTGTCTTTATCTCAACACATGAGTCTTTTAATCCCTTTTTCTCTTCCCGTTCTGTTGGAAGGAGGAGTGAGAGTGGTTGGGTAGGCATCTGTCTGTTAGTCAAGGTGAACCCATTTCTCTTCAATGCAGATGTAAATACTAATTAAACACCTTACACCTCATCTTCTGAAGGCCAAGTATATGCCTTTGTTATGTAAGAGACCTTTTGCTGGAATCAATCCAATGAATTATCTCTCATTTCTGAAACTGAATACAGCTTCCAGATGTGGTTTTTTAGGTGTCTTCTGTTACTGAACTGGGATATCCACATCTTTTAATGTTATATTGCTACTGACTTTAAAAGATATCATCATTTATTTGAAAGACTTTTGCATTTGAATTTTCTCTGTCACAGAAAATGGGGATGGAGAAAATTTAACATAGCACTTGTGTCTGGATAGACATATAAAACTAGTATAAATTAGTAATGTATGAAGGTCACAAGTGACCAATGTGATCAGCTAATATAGTATCAAAGGTAACTTTATTTCTGTATCTAGTCTTTAATAAACATTAAACTAGTGAGCTATCTTTTTAAAAGACATCCAAAGTGAATACAGGTATTGAAGAGGTATAGGAATTTACCAAAACTCTTTGTAGATTTTGTACTGTCTAACTAAATTTTGTATTGTCTAACTAAATTGAACACTTAAAAAAAAAAATAAAAGGAATATATATTTATATCCAGCCCTTGGATCTTTCCATGTATACATATCTAGCTATGCTGCGTTTTTTCAATCTTAGGAATTACTTTTACCTGTTGGGTTTTGGTTTTCTTTTTTTAGACAAATTAATCTTAGAGAAATGTACATTAAAAAGCACTAGAAGCAAGTTTGCTGCAAATTCTTATGTAACAGTGTCAGCATAATAATTCAGATTTTTAGAGACCTTAATTTAAGGACACTAGTTGCCTGACACGTAGTATTCTTGGTCATTTTAAGATCATTGCTAAATGCTGACTAGAGAGAATAATACATTGTTATGTTTTTATTGTGTTAAAGTATTTTCATTTCATAAGACTATTGCATCCATTGGAGAAAATATAATTAACAACAAAGTGCAAATGTATATCTTGTAGCAATAAAATATCAGAACATATTAGAGGAAATAATACACTTTTTCAAAGGGTTTTTACTGTTAACTTATTGTACAACTTTACATACCCATACTGCACCAGTAGATCATTTCTTTGGTCACTTTTCTTATATATTGTATTTCTTACATATGTGTATATGGAATACATATAAAATACTTTGTGAAAAATAGATAAGGAAGACCAAAAGAGGGAAAATTCTCTCCTAGTGAATATTGGTAGCATTAGTAGTATTAGCATTATTTATTTCTGTACAGGAAGCTTATCTCCTGGAGAGCAGTTTCCTGCTTCTTCAAGGAAGAAAATCATTCCTGTAGATAATTTTTCCATTTTTCAATTTCAAAATTATTTCTGAAAGATATGTTGGAAAAAACCTGGAGATCTATAAGAAATTCTAAAAATGGTTACTGCTGATATAAACTTAGAAACATTTAAACTGTTTTTCTTAATTCACCTTTCTTTCATCTCTCCTCAGGTTATCTTCTGTACATTACTGATTTTCAGTTTATCACAGTGGTGAACAAATGTGTCCTTAATGTTTTTTACATCCAGATCCTTTCCTCTACTTAGAACTATCTGAAGCACTTATGTTTCCTTTATATACTTTATATTAGATTTAATCAAAGCTAGAAATTCTGAACACTGCAATGCATTTGGTTAGCTAATAAAATATTAGAGTTAGAAACCATATCTTTAAAATATACTTATAAAATAGTTTGTGTTAACTACATTAAGTACTTAATTTCAGAGATTCAATATATAGCTAAAAAAAAAATAAATCACAGGATTTCTCCTACTTGTTAATATTTCTTCCTTTGCCTTCCAGTAATTACTTTCCAGTTTCAGCAATTTTTTTTTCTCCTAGGTTGGGTTTTTTTCTCATGCCTTGTGCATTCCTGTGAAGGGTGGCATTTGCTTGTTCAGCAGTTACAGTAGGCATGCAGCTACATTGCATTGTGCTGAAATGAGAGCCACTGTCTTGAAGCCTGTTTTCCAAACATTTTATTTGCCTCATTCAGCAGAGTTGAATGTTCTCTACTTAAGTTCCACTACTCCAAGTAATATTTTTTACAGTAAGAGCACAAGGGATTGAAAGTCCTTAGATATTTCTGGATATTTTAATTTAAGGGAGAGATATAAGGAGGTCTGCCTTAGATACATGCCTGACATGACGTCATTGTTGAGACCCTTAATCTCTGCCTGTGCACCAAGATGATTATTGTGCTGTATCAGCATCACATCTAGGACTGCAAATTCTAAAGAAATTGTAGTTAGTTGTTGAATTTGCAGTAAAACTATATCCATCATTAGAAAAATGAAAGCCTAACTGAAAGAGCTGGAATAATTGCTCAATGCTGTGAAAGTGTTGATATTAATTTTGTCCTGTGCTCATAGCATATGTCTTTCAAATTTTTGCAAGTTTCATCCAAGTGAGGTTTCCACTCATTTTCATTTCTGTTGAAAAGAAAATAAACATTGTGGGTTTTTTTTTCATGTGCTGATACCTCTTTTGATATCTTTCTTCTTTATTTTTAATTTTTTATTTAATTTTTTTTACATTTACTTTTGTATAATGAAAAATAAAATGTCTGTGGAGCTTCTTTGCATTTGTATTTGTTGCTTTGCATTTTTCATTTCTTTTGTCTTGATATTAGAGTTAGTCATTCCAGGTAAGTTAGATAAGAAATTAAGGTACTGTCTGACACTGTAACATAATTCAAGAGCAACTGAATGAATTTTATTTTTTAACAGTAGCCGACATTTATGATTTTATTTTTTTTTTAATGAAGAATACACAAATTTCTAGGAAGATGTGCTTTGCTAAATTAAGGTTAGGAGTATATAAACCAAAAGATGATGGAGTGATAGGAGACTTAAGTGGGTTAAATTTATGCACAGAGAAATTTATGCTTATATGTGTTGTGGATGAATGCACAAAAGAAAGTATGAGATTATAAAATATGGGGGAAATTTGAGACCAGAAGTAAAAAAAGACCAAGACAAAAGATCAAGAGTAGCACTTGGAAGCTTAAAGGATTAAAATTTACAGACATGAGTGTAGACACTCATGTCTGTAGGAAGGAGAAAGATAAAGTAGGGCATAAAATTATACATACTCACTTTAGTCTCCCCTTGGAAAAGGTAGGTGTTTAGTCAGAAAAAAAAAAAAAAATAAATGGAGAATTGTGCAAAGACTCCTAGAGACTATAAGAGTAGCATTCTCTTTAACTAGAGAAGTAGAGGTCAGTAAATGGACAAAGGAGAATCCTAAGTTATAAAAAGTATATGTGGGGTATCCATGTATGCAGTGGTAGTGGGACTTCATGGGTGGCAGAGAGCAGTTGACAACATAAGGGTATGGAAAAAGACTTTAGAGTAGAGTGAACCTTGGAGAGATTTAACTATTCTGGTTTATTTCATTCCTATTTAAATGCCAGCTCCAATCAGCCCTGTCACAACATTGTTTCAGAGTGGTTCGTATAATTCAGAAAATTACCTTCTGTAATGCACAGGAATACAATTAATGTTGAGAAGTGACTGATAAAGGAGCAATATAACTGTTCATGTTGGTAACTCTCCTGTTGCCAGACTGGGATAAAAATGGAGATGACACACAGCTAACTAGATATCTGACTGAAAATAATGGAAAGCCTATCAGGCCAAAATCAAGACAATAGATTGACCTATAGCTTTCTAAGAGGCTTACTTACCTTCTGACATTTATGTGATAACATTGGGTTTAGTAGGTATCAACTTTCCATTGTGACACATTTTCATTTTCTTCTTATTTTGAGCAAGGTACAGCAGCTGTGATGTGCCCACATATTTCTAGTTTAAATAAGGAAAAATGGGGGAAGCTAAGGTGTCAGTAACAGTGTAAATATTTTTTTGCTATAGGGTGAGAAGTTCTGTATCATTAAATGTATTAATAACTTGCTGGTATCAGTTTCATTTCAGTCTTGTATTTTTTTTCCCTTCCTTCTAGAATGTGTGTCTCAAGGGACTTCAAATACTCTAGAGTGCACTGATAGTTTGAAAAAGCAGCTGAACACCAACAGCTTTTCCAGGCAGCTTCAAATATAGGAACCAATGGCTTGTTCAAACAGACTATAAATGACTGTGTACTGTGGGTAAAGAAGATAGTCACTGATTAAGCAACAAATAGCTGTGAATGTTCTTCCATGTCACTGGTAAATATTGTGAGAAAATAAAAATAATCAAATGATTAAGTACATATTAGACTTCTGCAGAGCAGGTCTGTAAGTAACAAAAATTAAGATAAAATAAGGAAATTGGATATAACAATAGTTTCAATAGAGGAATTTTGTAATAAAAAAAACCCGAAGCAACAACAGATTAAACAACAAACAAACAACAATAACAAAAAAACTCAAACAAACCAGCCAAAACCCCTACAACAGGACAAAAAAAAAAAAATTCATGTCCTGTTTTCACAGTTAGGGACTTGATGACTTTTGATAAATTGTGTCTCACTCAAAAAATGTTGCCTTTGACTAAATTAAACCAAGTTATGCCTGGGGGAGAGGTGAAATATCTTTTAGCTTTTTTTAAAATAAAGTAACCAAGGTCCAGATATCATCTTTCTCTCAGTGCACATGCTCATTAATGCCACTTTAATATCAATACCTTGTCTATTGTGAATGTTAACCTAAGACTATGCTGTGCAAATCCAGGCAGTGGTTAGTGACAAGTAACAGCAGGTAGTATACACCAGTGTCCTAACCTATTAAGCTTTTCTTTAACTGTTATATTACTATTATTTACCAAAAATTAAACAATTGAACTTGAAAAAAATGAAATACCTTGATTTATTTTTTTTTCAGTAATTACTAAATGGATATCCTAATAATGCCTCCTGTCAATTATGTTTTGTAGATTTTTTTAATTTTTTTTTTCCCAGAGTGCTATATTTCTTTCTGGAGTAAGTGTTATTGGAAATTATGAAACGAAATTGACAAACAATGTAGGTTCTCTCTGCTTCATCTCAGTTTTTCATAACAAATGGCTCAGACTGAGATATTCAAGAACTCTTGACTTGTTAATGCTCCTTCACATGCACAACTGTCAAGAAAGAATATAGCTCTTTCATTTGGTGAATCTTTCTGTTGGAAATTAATCTCAGAGCTAAAAAAAAAAAGTTCATATGCTAAGAATGATATATGATTAGTGGGACAACTTGGTTTCAGATAGTTAATAAACTGGAGACCTAAACGTTAGACTCTTAATTCCTGTAGGGTTGTATTTGTTTATTTCAACCTGACATGCAGACTGCACAACTTCCCACTCCTCCATTTCAAAATCTGCTGCTGGAGATTTTTTATTATATGTGCAATAATGTAATATTTTTTCCACATTAAATTACATGTCATATGTGTATTTATGTGCATGTATATAAAAATCTTACTCTATAGACATAAAATTTTTAATGACATGTAATAGAACCTTTGTAAAAGCTTGTGCATTACTGTGATTTCTTCTGTACATTGACAAAATGATACATAGCACAAAATGTGATGTGTGCATATATATCTAAGTGACTTGAAAAGAGTAAAGAAGTACCTTGAAAAATGATGACAAATCTCCTCTGAAGAGTTTAAGATAAACTGTATGTGCAGCTAGCTGTGTTTCCTTTGATTAAAAAAAAACATAGCTTATTCAGAAACTTTATTTTACCTCCCATCTTGTCACTCACACACTAAAAGGTTTACTATAGTAAAAAGTACGTCTTTTTGATTGTTGAAAAGCTGTATTTTCATCTCAAGATAAGAGTGCATCTCAAGATGCAGTATGATGAGTGCTTATCTTTAGTTCCTTACTAAATTCTGGTTTGATTCAGTTTTTAAACTAGAAATTAGTTACTGTTTCATACATAATCATCTTGACCTTTTTTTTTTATTTTTTATTTTTTTTTAAATCATGGTCAGTCACATACACTTGCTTTCTCTTCCATTCTTGAGAGAAAGAAGCACATTATACTTCCTCTTAACCAGAAAATAAGAGATACAGTGTCTGTATTAGTTTTCTGTAAAATACTTTATTCATATTAAGAGACATTTTTCACCCTTACTCTGAAAGGGAAGAAAAAGGCTTTGGGACATATATAACCTATCCCCAACCTATTGTATATGCCTACAGGCATCCTTTGTGACTGACTAGTAACTAGGGGCTCTGGAACAGTAAGTAGAGAATCACTGTTACAGAAAATGTCAAAATTATAATAGTTTAACCTAATAATTGTATGACTTCGTACTTTTGTAATGCAGAAATTATCAATTGTGATTCAAGTGAAAAAGTAACAGTGACTAGAAACACCACACCATGTCCTGATCCATCCAGTCTCTCCCACACAAGAAATAAGCCTGGTTACTTCTTGATTTGTTTACGTGTTACTGGAACAGGATGGAATGGTTTCCACACAATTGCTTAGACTGAAAATGCTCTATTTTATTTTAATGCACTGTATGATTTAGATGAAGAAATTCCCTATGTTTGGTTAACATGTCAAAGTGTGATTCATGTTTTAACAAATGCATCTCGTTATGTAGTTTTTCTCTTTCTCTCTTTGCTGCTCTTTTCCACAGGGAAGTACAGATCCAAAAGAAGTTTTGACATAGGGACTGCATGATGGTTCTTCAAAATTGAACTAATCCATGCAGTAGACTTGCTCATATTCAGCATAAGTACATAATAAAATATCCTTTTTGAAGGCTGGTTTTGTGAAACCCTATTGTAAGACAATGTTAAAGGCTGGGTTTTTTTAGCTTGAAAATAAAGCTTAATGCAAATTTCAGAGTTTACATTTCACGGGATGTTCAAGGTTCCTATTTGAAATCTTCCAAGAAAAATAAATGTTTTTTTAAAATAAACCAGATTAGAGATGCAGAGAAAACTAAACAATGAAGCAAAGTATATCCTGATATGGCATTTCACTTTGTGTATGTTCTCAACATATCAGAAGGAAAGTCAGTAGGTACATGACCTAAATGTAATATTTCTGTCATATGACAGAGATTAGCCTACAAGGCTAACTCTGTAAGCAATACCTGTCACTTTTTAATAAAACACAATGTTCTTGTATTTCACATTGTTATTTTCTCAGAATCTGAAAGGACATTTCTAATTTATACATTGAAAGTGAAAACTATTATTCTATAAGGACAGAAATTTTAGAATATGATTGCAATGTAAGAGTTTTGATATTCTATACATTTTAACAAGATTCGTTTCTGTCTTATCTCTTCAAAGACTTTAAGTGAGAAACAAGGATTTAAATCCAAAATACCTTTTAACCACAGTATGCAGTTATGAAATAATGTAATTGTACCATCCCTGTTAGATCAACAAAGCATATGTCTTTCTCTGGAAATCCTGACTTTCTTCTGGCCTGACCCAGAAAGAATGCCATTTTGAGAAAAGTAGTATGTCTCTAATGAACACTGCAGTTGTCTTACTTTGGATTTATTCTTGCCTTTCTGGTGATCTATAGCAGGTTTGTGTAATCCTAACTTTGCAGTGACCTCAGCTCCACAATGTTTTGTCTTGTTTTTTTTTTTTCTTTTCTTTTGGCCAGCATTTCCTACTTGTATTTTTTGTGTCACAGTGACAAGTTACCTGCTTCTCTATATAGGCTCTGTTCCCATCTCTCTCTGAATAGATTCTCACTAGGAGTAAAACACTGTTCTGGAAACATTCCGGGGTTCTTGGGAAAATCTTTTGAAATTTCAGTGGAGGTGATGATAATTCAAATTTATCAAATTTACTGCAAACCTTAAAATTATTTTTCCAAACAAAAATCTCAAAACATTCTTATTAATTAATACCTCTTTTAAAAAGCATATACTTATTTTAAATCATTACTGTTTATTTCTACTTTTGTTAACATCCATTTTATTTCTAATAACATGTTATAAACATGAGCATGACATTTCTTACAGTTTTGGTAAATCTGATTTTAAAATATATTATTTGGTAGTATCTACTCAAGTTACTCATGTTCCTTAACTGAGGCATTATTTCCTATTATATTTCTGCCAATATTTTGTGGATGGTAATTAGGAATTTGTAGATATGTGCAGCTGGTAACAAAAATTTAATTGTTTAAAAGCTAGACTTTACCCAATTAGGGGGAAAAAAAACATAATATCATATATATTTCCAGGCAAAATTAGCCAGCATTGCATGAGTTTCAGCGAAAAAAAAAAGCCAGCTGAAAAGTTGAATGATTAATTATACAGAAGAAATGCAAGGAAACTGTAAGCTATGCAGGAGCAATTTGCAAATGGAAGGTGTAATATATTCATTCTGTAATTAATATCTTCACTGTAGTGATGAACACAGATATGTGATTGGCCAGAATTCACAAAAAGCATTGATGATAGAGATGGAATAGATGTGATTATCTCTAGAACTTGCCATTTCTGTTAGACTAGACAGGCTTTGTGATTAACAAGCTATTGTTTAATATAGAAGGAATTTTCATGTGTTAAAAAATTCTTGGTATTTAATTTTTTTTTCTTGTAGGAAATGTATTATTAGTGGGTGATGTCCCATCGATCATCTTACACCTTTCAGTTTACTGTTAAATTTTGCAATTTTTTTACTCATTTAAGTTAAACCAGATTTTGAAAAAATGAGGCATATTCTGCTCTTCAGAAAGTAACCTAGGAAGTTTTCATGGTAGTCTCCTTGATTGCACTATATTTTCTACTCAACTGTTCTGAGACCTACATTCAAAGAAACATCCTTCTTTTTTTTTTTTTTCCTTTTTTTTAAATTATTTTTTTAAAATCAAAAATACTAACAAAGTGCTGTAGTATGTTAAAAGTGTTATATAATAATATTCTGTTTTTCGGGGTTCTGTTCTTTCGTCTGCATTTTAAAATTACAAATTCTGCATATGGTAGAATGGTATTTTGTTTTATGACAAAATGAGTGCTAAAAACTATTTGCTAGGTCCTGAAAAAAAAAACCTATGCTAATAGTCTCCCATAGGCCTTCCTTACACTTTATATCTTCATGTTATACTGTACAGAAGAGTAATTTAAAAAATGCCAGAACTTGGAACTCTCAAATACTTGCTTTCTTGGGGATGAGAATGAGAATATAGTGCATTCACTATATTATCTAACCCAGAGAGTGTCCTCAAGCTTCTTGGCTGATGTCCATTTTGAAGATAAGCTTAAAAAAGGCTGTTGACTCTTTTGGGTCTTCCTTTTTTAAGGTTTTGGATTGTTGGGTTGGTTTTTTTTTTTTTCGGCGGGGTAATTTTACTGTCCTGAGGTTAAATTTTTTTTGTCTTTTGGAAAGCTGTGTGCAAAATGCATTTGTTGCTATGTTTGTGATCAAGAGAAAGTATTAAATGACTGAAGTGCAAAAAATTGTTGAGGTTTATGTTACTATTCTTGCCATAAAGGCCACACTGTGGTGAAATTATGAAGGGTCGGAGCATGGAGTTGAATTGACTTCCTATAACTTTTAGTCATTTTATGACTCCTTGTATCCATACTGGAACATGTCAATCTGTTGTCGTGTCCCTCCAGCACATTACTCTCTGTTGTTGCATTGCACTAGAGAGCACAGTTAACCACTCCCACCTCTGGAATGTGCAGGTGCATGGAAGCATCAGGTAGGCAGCCAGCCTTAGCCAGATCCTTGTTGTCTGGTGACCAATATCAGGAGCCAAACAACAAAAGGACACCTCAAGGATGGGATGAAGGAGCTAAAAATTGATGAAGTAATGACTACCAGAGGTGCCCCCAGACCCCCACAACCCTGTGGGTGGAAAATTACCTTTCAGCCTCTGTGCACCAACACTGGGGCAGTTTTCATGCCCCCACCAAGAGAGCTATAAGTAGCCTGTGGCGGCAGGGAGACAAGGTTGAAGTATGGGGTGGTTGACCTGATGCACAGCTTGATCCAGGGGATGCCCTGCTGAAGGCATTAGGACCTACCGACTCCTCTCCCCCAGCACTGTGCTATGTGCTCTCCTCCTGCTTGATGGTTTTCCTATCTTATTGGTGTCTGTGTGTACATGGAAATGTTAGGTAACTAGCTAGTTTACGAGAATTGCTCTGCTTATTATCTGTGAGTGTGAGTGATGTTCTGAGACAGGAATCCTTCATGAACCTGAGACACTCCTGCATAAAAATATCTCATTCAAGAGGAATATGTTTCTAGAAAGTTATAGATTTCATTTTCATCATAATATTTCCCTTTATGTATCAGTGTATTTTTTCAAAAGATAAGAAATGGTTGGAAATATCATTGTGCTAAAAAAAAAAAATAAATGTATATAAAAGCCAGAAAAGTTTTACATCTACTTTTGGAAAATACCAAAGTAACAATTCCTAAGCTTCAAGTAGTAATGAAAGAGTTCACATTTGTTTTTATTGAAATACCTTACAAAAACACAAAAATAAACTTTTGTTTTTTCTTATGCCTGTAAGAGTCCAATTTTATAGAAAAAAGCATAAAATTGTACACAAAAGTAAGAAGACAATGATCTCAAAGCATAGGTTTAACTGTGTCTTATTACACTATTTGCGAGGATATTCCCTTGCCTTATTTTAAGCTGTGCAAACAAGCAAGGAAGCAACATGCTGTGTGTATTAGCTTCCATTCTGTTTAGAGACAATAAAATGTAACAGATTTAAATTTATTTTTTTTTCTCAG
Source organism: Corythornis vintsioides (assembly GCA_025447755.1). Taxonomy (NCBI): domain Eukaryota; kingdom Metazoa; phylum Chordata; class Aves; order Coraciiformes; family Alcedinidae; genus Corythornis; species Corythornis vintsioides. The sequence continues at coordinate 13,669 of JAOEGS010015867.1, read as the reverse complement.
CTGATTTCATAGGCCAGTTCTGTGCCATTTTATTTTACCCATTATTATTTTGGCATCAGATGTCATACTGTCACCTAAGCATAGCCCCTCTCCTTTTAGTTGAGTTTGCCAACAAGGTTACTACTCTAATTAGTAATGATAATGATTTTTATGTCTGCATATTTATGATGTGAGTACTTAATCATTGGGTGGTTGTTCAAGGCAATAAAGTGATTTGATGTAAATCGCTATCTGGACATTAAATGATGAAAATTTCTTATGCTAACTATAGACTAACTTTTAGTATAAGGTTGTACCTGCTATTCTGATTATGTCCATTTCTAAAATGAGACCTGCATATAACAATCATATGATTTTGAATTGCTAATTCTTATGCTGTTATTTGGCTAATATTTATCTTTTGACATTTACCATATTTCTTGTCTTAAGAAAGCTTAATGGCAAAACCTCTGCACACAATGTAGATGCTGATCTCTTAGCTGGAACTGGTAAAGGACAGACTGGATTGAAAATAAGACATTATTCTGGAGAAACTTTATTCTCCTCTCGATACAGTAAGATGATATTTCAAAGCTTGAGGAGGGCAACTATGTCATCCAAACATGGATGGGAACATTTGTTGACTTCAGGTAATTTGCCTCTGGGGTGAGAGTTGATCATGTACCAGCACTCGGAAGTCCTTCCTGACATGTGAGGACAGTCATTCTTCTGAAGCCTGGAGTTCTTGTCTCTTTTACATCCCACTGAAATATTAAGAGCATGAACTCTAGTCTAGGATGTTATTTCATACCTAAATCGCTACAAGTCTCCTGACTGATATCTCTCTGTAGTGCTGCAATGGAAATAGCAGAGCTGATGATTTGAATAAATTTTCCAGAACAACAAAAAAATAAATTAATATGAACATGTAAAACAGGTGAATACAGAGGTTAGAAAACAGATTATCCTGCAGATATTGGTGATGTTTTTGCAAACTATAATGGGTAATTTGGCTTTGTTTTTTTCTCCCTTCATCAGAGAATGATACCTCCTGTAGCAAAAATGTTCAGTCATCTGTGGAAGTTCAAGACATGATACTATGAGAGAGGAAAAAAAAAATGATGCTGTGTGCAACAAGTTACATTGTTTTAGCACAGATGCAGAGTTTCAATGAATTATATGGCAATTACTTTTTTTTAAAGCACAATATTTCTATTTCATGGGAACCTGTTGGGTTGTTGGTTTTTTTTTACCATAATTCAGAATAAATCATACTGATGAGAGATTTGGCTTTGTGATCACGAATTTAGGGTAAAATTCAGTGCTAGCAATGCTTATTTTTTACTGATTCCTTCTCTCCTTTACTACAAGAATATTAAAACTGCCTTCTGCTGCTTGGTACATGTCTATTAACATCCATACATTTTTTAATTTTAGAGTGGGACTTTAAATTTCCTCCACTTTAGTTTTCCTTTAATTTTAGGCTAAAATATTACAGTATCACAATATATTACTTTTCTCTTTAACAGCATTCAGTACCCTCCCAAGTTTTCTGCTTTTATGATACTTACTTAGAATATAGAGTAAGAAATAATATTTTCAAAACTTGATTTAGAAATACTATTAACTAGTCTCTGTTGCAAGCATAACTTTTCTATGATTATTTATGCCATTAATAGAAGTGCAGAGGAAACTGAAGGAGACATGTATAGAGAAGAAGACAGTTCTGGCAGTCTGATACAGCTCATAAGACTCTTCCTGGTAACTGTCACACTCTAACCTAAGGGGTAAAGGGCACAGCATTTAATAGCTCTTGGTGCTTCAGTTTCTTGAAAGCCAGCAGTGACAGTAATGGCCTCAAAGTTATCCTTGTGAGGAGGAATTCATGAATACCTGTGAAAAAGTCATATCACCTGACAGTCCAAGAAGAAATGAAAGTGACAATTGTAGCCTTTTAGATTAGGATGAAGTTGGTATATTACCAAAGTGCAATAGCCCAGGCAACAGAAAATTTAAATTTTATTCCCAGTTATATCATGGAAGAAATTTACGGTATTTCTTTTCAACCATTGTCTCTCTTGTTTCTTTGCAGACTATCTGATTACATTTGGGATCTCACACAATGGTTCTTGAGGTCTCTGTCAAAATATAGGTAACTTGAAGGTTTCTGATGATGAAATGAGTAAACAGTGAAGCTGTTGTCCTGGCTGGGAAAGACATTGTATTGACAGAATAGGCCATAGTGGGAACATTGGTGGGATGAAGATGGAAGCCCTGTTCCAAGAATTTTAATAAGGGATGGCTACAAGATCAGACCAAAAAATAGTTTTCAATATAACAGAATATTGGAGTTAGTGGAGTCAATGTATAAAACTGATTTGATCTTGTACCCTTGTCCACCTTTGATTCAGAATAGTACTAATTCTCTTAAGTGATTTTAGTTTTCAGCTGAGTCTCCCCTAACTATCTGCACTTTCTAAAGTTAATGGCAGATAGAAGAAGACAGTGAATGCTTCTAGCAGTATTAATTCTAAGTGTTTAGAGTTTCTACCAAGGACTGGTGTGCAGACCAAGGTCACTGCTGAATTTTTTCTACCATATTGGGTGTGCAGAAAGTAAATGGCTGCACATGTGGGGAGAAGCAGACATGACAGGTGACCTTAAACTGACAGCAAGGTATTCCATCCCATATAAGTGCTACTCAGGACAAAGCAGTGGGATCACAAAGGTCAAGCTCTTTTTTTCAATGGCTGGCATCTGAGGAAGACTATCCTTTCTACTTTTGATGTTGATTCATGTGTTACTGAATCCAGTTCCTGAATCTGGTTCCTATGTGACACTGAGTCCACTCTGTGACTTCCTCCAGTGCCTGCTCTACAGTGTCAGTGATGCTGGTGATGCAATTGCCATGAGAGAGGTTTGGTTTAATATTTGTTTTGTATATATATATATATTTGTATTATTATTTTCATTAAATCTGTGTTGGATTTTTTTTTCTAATCCATAAGTCTCTCTCTCATATTCCCTTTCTTTTCCCTTTCTAGGAGGTAGACAGGTTAACAGAAAGCATCTGTTATAGCCCTAGTGGATCACCCTGACCCTAAACTGTGACAAGCCCTCACAGAGGACTTATCATTGCTATTATTTTTGGCAGGATGTAAAACATTACATACCATTATTGCTTTTATGTTAGAAAACTTAACTCTCTCTAACCATTAAATTTTCCTCATGCAATTAGAGGTAGCAAAGAAGAGAGTCAGAAAATGCTTAGGTTTGCAAACCAAGAAAAGAAAAAATATTTAACCACCTCTACTGTTTCATACTTTTGTATTCTTAGAATATTCATTTTCATCTAGTCCCTAGGCTAAGCTCTACTAAGGAAGTGTTTCAACATAAACATGGAGTAAAAGCACAGTGTTGATTCCTTGAGAATGTATAGATGACAATGTAGAAGGAATAGAAAAGTCTAAGAATGGGACTTCCAGATGTGCTAGTTAAGCTGGACTTGATAACTGAAAATAATTTCAGATCTGTTAGGAAATAATTGGGGATGGGGAGGATTGTTTTTTGTGTGCCCTGTTAATGTTAATTTCTGAGAGATAATAATTGGAAAAAGTAATTTTCTTACGTATTGCTTTGTACATTGAAAGCTTGACTCATATCAGGGATAGTATAAGAAAGAACATGTCCTTTCTTTATTTTACTTCTCTTCTGCTATCCTAACTTTAAAGTTTACCTCTTGATAAATAAGAAGGTAACAGAAGAGTAGCACTTCTAACAATTTGCTAAAGCTGAAAAGAGAGTACGTGATAAGTGCATATGAACAGTTCAATGAATAAGGAGCATAAAATAACACCAATTTCTTCTGAATACAAATGTGATACAGCTACAGTGTTCTACTTGTGTTCAAATGTAGCATTTCTTTGTATTTTTTTTGCCCTTTTTTTTTTTTTCTGGGTGTGGCTATACTTTATTTTCTGCTTTTGTATACAGATGTAATTCCTGGTATTATTTAGACTGAGAAAGTATGCTTAATTTTATTTTGTTCTCTGTAGAAATATAGCTTCTTTCAAGTGTGAACAATTGAACTAAAGCTGTTTAGCGATTCTTAACTTATTACCATCACATTTGTGAAATGCAAAACCCATACATTTAATCTATGATTTCCCAGATATGATATAAAGGTGGGGAGGGATTTCTTGTGTGTTTGTTAATTTATTTTCAACTACATATACATTCACATTCTTATTTGAGTGTAATGAGATGGCATTAAGCCTTCTAAGAAAATTGCAGAGGCAGATACACATGTAATACCCTTTGCATGCAATAGTAAAATTAGAACCATGAAGCTAAAGTAAATACCTGAATGGAAACTAAGAAACTGAAAGACAAAGGAAGAGTAAGATCTGGTAACTTTTACATTACTATTACTAAGGAGATCTTATAGCATTGTTTTATTTGCACAGTGTAATGGCTTATATCTGCAAGTAAACTTCAACAATGTTTAAGCCAGGACTAAAAGAAAAAGAACAAACAAATGGCTGACTTGAAAAGAGGAATCATAGTATCATAGAAATGCTTGGGTTGGAAGGGAGCTCCAAAGGTCATCTAGTCCAACCCCCCTGCAGTAAGCAGGTAGTTACTGTGCAGGTACTTTAACTAGATCAGGTTGTTCAGAACCTCTTAAAGCCTGACCTTGAATGTCTACAGGGATGGGACATCTGCCTCTTCCTGGGAAATCTGTTGCAATGTTCCACCACCATTATATTCACAAACTTCTTCCTAATATCCAGTCTAAATCTACCCTTCTCTAGTTTAAATCCATTGCCCATTATCCTATCGCTGCATGCCCTTGTAAACAGTCCTTCTGCAGCTTTCTTGTAGGCCAATATATACTGAATGTATACTGTAGGCCAAAATACTGAAAGGCCACTATAAAGTGTCCCTGCATCCTTCTCCAGGTTAAACAAGCCCAACTCCCTCAGCCTATCCTCCTAGGAGAGGTGCTCCAGCCTTCTGACCATTTTTGGTCCACCCCCGTCCATGTCCTTCTTGTGTTGGGGGCTCCAGAGCTGGAACCAGTATTCCAGGTGAGGTCTCACCAGAGCAAAGAGGCAAAATTATCTCCATTGACCTGCTGGCTACACTTCTCTGGCTGCAGCCTAGGATGCAATTGGCCTTCTAGGCTGAAAGTGCACATTGTTGGCTCAAGTCCAGCTTTTCATCCACCAGAATGCCCAAGTCCTTTTCCACAGGACTGCTTTCTATCACCTCATCCCCCAGCCTGTATTAATAATGAGGATTGTTCTCACCCAGGTACAGGACCTGTCACTTGGTTTTGTTAAACCTTATGAGGTTCACATATATTCATAGATATTAGGGGTTGGAAGGGACCTAGAAGATCATCTAGTCCAACCCCCCCAGCCAGAGCAGGATCACCTAGACCAAGTCACCCAGGAACAGATCCAGGCAGGTCTTAAGTGTCTCCAGAGATGGAGAC
>JAOEGS010015866.1:6875-45176 GCA_025447755.1 Corythornis vintsioides | reverse complement strand
TATAAATATTTTTTTTTAAGCTACTGAAATTAAGTACAATCCAGTGTAAAAGTCAGGAACAAAGTTGGAGTTCAGAGAAGGAAGACATTGAAGAGAGAAACAAAGGTTCTGAAAGAAAGTGTGTATGAATTCACACCTAAGTGCTGTGGCAGAGCCTGTTTCTGTGCAAGGGAACTTGGTGCTGCTTCTGGTTTTGTCTTCCAGTAGAGTTTGCACTAAATACCACACCCAGTTTTGATTATACTACTAGAGAAGAGCACTGAAAAATAAGGTATGGTTTGAGAAGAAAGAAGTAGAAGAGCTGTATTTAGCTTTGTAAGAGAAATTTAGAAGATGACTGCAGGGTGTTACAGGAATTTGCTTATAGAGACCACTACAGTCTAATGGACAAAGGTGTGCCCAGATCCAGGGTCTGTGATGGATGGTAAGGGCAGTGTGTGGGTGTTAAAAGGGTTCCCTCCCTCCCAGCTGGTGACATCTTCCATCTTGAAACCCCTAAGTACCTTCTCCTCACACCAAGCTTGAATTTCTTGTCAGTGCTTCTGTGACCTTCTCTAACTCAGCTTGTGTTCTATTGGTTTCCTAAGGACTCAACCACATCACTGAACATTTTTGCATCTGTCTATTCCTTTTTCATGCTTGGAATATCCTTCTTTGCCTAAGCTCCCTCTCTGCCCATTTTTCCTTTCAAACACAGGTTGTTGTGTGAGGACCCACAACGTTGCCAATTGTCATGTGGAGTAAAGCAATGATGCTTCAGGGAAAATTACCATCCATTCTTCTGTGCACTTTACTCACAGTTACACTGCTTTAAACCCATTTGTTGCTTCTGGTTAAACCCATTTGTTGCTTCTGCTGGTCTGTAGGTGGGAATTTTGATAGCACATTGGTGTCTTGTCTGGCCTAGGCTTGTTAAAAGTCTATAGGGATTGTGCTTTATAGAATAATTAAAAACAAAACCAAAAAACCCATCAAAACTGAAACATCCTACAGGTCCTTAAGACTGTTGTTTGAGATGACAGAACCTCACAAATGAGCTGCACACTTCCAAATATATCCATGATTTTTTATTCTTTTCTCTTGCTTTCAAAATTTTCTTGGATCATGTCTTTCAGTAGGGTTATATGGCATAGTTATTTTTTGGTGGGTTTTTTTGTTGTTGTTGTTTTTTTTGTTTTGTTTGGGGTTTTTTTGTGAAAGGAAGCAATTCTGTGCCCAGTTCTACTTTGCTGTAGGAAAAGCTGGTGCAATGTGAGGAATATGAGAAAGAGGAGTGTGATTAGTGGAAAACGAGAAACCTTTCTATTTAATATTATCAGTTGGGTCTGTGTTTACTCATCAGTTAAGAATAAAAAAGATGTACTTTTAAACAAAAACGTATGGAACATAACTGTAAAAATTAGTTTCCATAATCTTTTAGGGATGATGTATGAGCAGCTTTAAGTCAGCAAAGACTTCTTGCAAGTCACTGACAGGTGCAGAGTGAGACAAATCTTGATTGCGAATGTTACTTAGGAGTAACAACTGCATCTCATTGCACCACAGATTTTATCTAAGAGAAAATGACTGAGAAAGGTTTCAAGCCATCCTTGAATCATGAAAGAGCCTGTTGCTGAAGAGAGAGAGCTGATGCCAGATGTATAATAGTTTCCAAGATTTACAGGAGAGAGATGCTTGAGGACTGTGGGGAACGAGAAGGACCACAGTGGATTGGGAATGGCTAGCAAATTGCAGATAGCAGAATTGGCTGCCTGAAGTGCTGAGATCAAATTATCTTTGTCATAGTAGTTCTGTTTTTAAGATGTGTGTGATGAGGAAGGGTTACTGGACTCAATCTTTGCCTATAAACACACATGGTTCATGGCTAAGTCAGGAATAGTCTGGAAGTAAATGGGGAGTCTGTGTTTTGTCTTGACAAAACAGGCTTGAAAGTCCTGCACGGTTAGAGTTGTAGTGCACAAGTGTATAGCATATTTATTGGAGCCAAAAATAAATCGGTCACCAGGACTTTGTGCCAGTTTAGCTCAATTCAAGTTGTGCTTTAATCTGCACACACATGTGGCTGAACTGACCTGTGTTGTGAGAAAGATGTACCTGCTGCAATGTCTTTTAAAATCAGTTTATACTCCCAAGTGGAAATGTGAGTGAACACAAGAATAAATAGATCACAGGTGTTTTCCTTTTGAATCTGGTTCTTACACAACTGGTTTGAGATTATTTCCCTACAGCTTCCCCAGCTGATTTTCCCTTAAAAATATATGGGAGCCATTGCATAAACCTTCTGCCATTATCTGTGTGTTGGCCTTTAACTCCGAAAAAGGAACAGATCAGGCAGATAAGGTGACTCTTGCTCCTTGGCACAGCTCTCTTCAGAGTGACTTTGTGGTCTGTGCCTTTGCCATTGCCATGGTACATTAGAAAAGTATCACATAACTACAATAGAAAAGATTTGTGTGCTCTGTTTGCAGACTAATGCCACCCATCATTTCATCAGGTGCAGCTGCATTGAGGGGGGATGGTCATGGGCTTTCATACAGCTTAAAGTGAGAAAAACTGCAGTAGTTTCATTCCAGTATCTAGAAAAGCTTTTGTTCTGGTGCTTTTAGAATTATTAGGATCAACATGCACTGCTCAAATGCTCTGATGCTTGTTCTTATAACTTGCCTATGTGCCTGAGCAGCTGCTTGAGACATGAGTTTGTCTTGATTGAGTTTCAGGGTTGGACTTCTTTTAATTATCAGGCAATTATTGTTGTTTCATATCTGTATTTACTGCTGGCATGGCTCAAAGGATGTGGCAAGTTGGGACTTTTTTTTTCAGTGACTTGATCTGAATTTCTCCTTTGTATTGTTGGCACTTAGATCTGGTTAGGAATCAGCTCTTCAAACCAAAGCACTTCTTATGTTCTTGGGCAGTACCATTGCAGGAAAACTCTGATCTTCACTGCAGCCTCCATAGCTGTTACTTTAAATGCAGTAATACTACAGTATGACTGTGCACAGACTGAAAGCACACTAAGTGTTTATCTTGTTGTCAAAAGGCTGTTCTTTCCTATAATCTTAGGAGGCTTTTATTTTTGATATCCAGGTACTTTATTGTACAATCACCATGCCTTCTTCAAAGACTGTGACTTGTTAATGATCTCTGTCGCTGGTGGGCGAGGATAACAAGGTCACTGGGGAGAATAAAATTAGAGCAGAAACTGTTCCTTGTGTGTGTTGTTTTGCTCATTGAAGTATCTCTCTTTTATAATCTTTATTCTCCATAAATTTTAAATAACGTGACTTGACACAAATATAGATTGCCTTACTAAATAGTAATAAATGCTTTAAGAATCATGGTCATTTGGAAAACTGTGCTAAGAAGCAGAGAATTTTGTCTTCAGCCATCCAAAAAGGTGCATTACAGAGTCATCTTCATCTTTGGCATCTAGCAGACAGCTCACTGGAAGCAGCAGAGCTAGTAAACAAAGCACATCGGAGTGAAATGGTTCCCCATGGGGAATTATTTAAAGTCATAGTGGAGTGTTGTTTTCAGAAGACATCAAATTACATTTCCACTAGAATATCAGACATATTAAATGCATGTGTGTGATGGAGAGTTCAGGTTCAAAGAGGCTGCTGCTGCTGCATTCACTGAAAAGCTCAACTACTCACATTTATCTCAATCTGACACATTTCTAGCTCTGTGCAAACCCATGGTACCTCCACCAGTTTGTAAGAACATTATTTAAGATGTGTCAGTATATTTTCTTATTTTATATTTTTTTTTGTCAGTCTGCTTTCTACATAGAAAACCAGAAGCTAATAAGTAGATAATACTGTTATATTGTCTCTCCATCTGGGATGCTTTTATGTTTTCAAACTAGCTCAGTATTTTCTTAATATATTGATGGTCAGGATGCAAATGCTCCTAACAAAGAAACAGGGAATTGCAACTAAAACGTTCTAAATTTTGTTTTGTTCTGTTTACTTGACATCTGTCTGTTTTGTTTCTTTTCATACCTGGAGGTGACATTTGGTCCAGGCAGAGAATTTGGTTACCTGACCCCCAGATTTCTGTCCAGAACCCTCACCAAGAATTGGTGCATTCTCTAAAGCAAGCTCCAGGAAGAGTTAGAGATGTACATAGTTGGGAGGTGGTTTAGGAAGAGGCTGTGGAGGTCACTCATGGGCCAGGTTTTGCACTTACTCTTTCAAACAAAGATATTATTATTTTATCTTCTTGACATCTGCTTAGCAAAGGTCACCTTTGGTGGTGAGCTTTTGGTGAGCTGCAGTAACCTACTGTGAGCTTTTCTGTTGTATTCATTTAACTTCTCCAGCAGGCTTCCTCCTGGAATCACTGGTGGCTTTGTAAATGCTCCCTCTTCCAGGTGGGTATGTGGTGCAGTGCTTACAGGCCAAGTCTGCATCCATCTTTTTCAGGTGCAATAAAAAGTATTAGAACTGCTGAAAAATATGCTTTAAAGGAGCATTAGCATGTTAGTATTGTCCAATTTTTGAAGGTCACACACATCATAAATATTTTGTGTTGTCACTCAGCAATGTTTTGATAGTTTAGATCCATCTTACTGTGAAATTTCTGGCTTTTAGATTTGAACTGTGTATTCAAGATTGGAAACACATTTCAGGCTCCTTAGTTTGTCCTTACGATGGTAACATTTGGTGCCAAATGGAGCATTTTCATCACTTTTCAAATGCTGAAATTACATGTTTTGGCTTGGTTTTTGTTCTTGTGGGGTATTCTGTTTGTTTATTGGGGTTTTGTTTGATTGGTTTTGTTTGGTTTTGTTTGTTTCTTTAACAATACACATGAGAAAAGTGGGGTAATCAGAAGAAAAGATATATTTGTGTGTATAGAGGTATACTTAGCAGTCCACTGAACTGTCACTTGAATATTTGAATTTAAAATGCTTTGAGAAGTACAGGTTTACATTTATTTAATATTAAAAAAAAGCCTCAGCAATAAATTTTTGTAGTGCAAACTCTATATGTAGTTTTATTGTATTATATATGGCGGTGATTTTAGCTTTCTAAGTGTGAGAGATGAAGGTTTTACTAATTTTGCTTTCTCTAATAAGTAGAAATTGCCAGTGAATTCTGAGAGATAAAGGTTTGCCTAATTTTGCTTTTGTTAATAAGCTGAATTTGTATCATAGCATTCAGATGTACTAGTAATGAGTTTAGAATGAAAGTTTGCTTTTGTTAAGTATACAAATTGTACTTGTGGTAAGATAAAGGGGGGGTTCAGGAAGAAGTTCTTTCCCTTGAGGGTGGTGGATCAGTGGAATAGGCTCCCCAGGGAGGTGGTTGGGGATGTACTCATGTAAATAATTTCCCTCCTATCTCAAAGAAATTCTCATAATCCCTCCCTCTTTGGTGACAATTGCATTATAAAAACTGGACCTGTCTAAAGACCCTTTGTGCCTCTGACTTGGAGGCTGTGCACCCAGCACTACTTGCCTTGGCTTTATAAGAAATTGCATTCTAAATTATAATATTTGTGGGCTCATTCCTTACAGAAGGAATACAGAGTTAGAAGTGAACCTGCATCTGCACTCTGCTGGCTTTTTTTGGGATTGTTTTTTCATCAGTGAAACTTCATTGATCTAAAAACTCCAGGTGTGAAACTTTTCTCATTAAATGGCATACTACAGTTGATGGGCAAATCCATCTGAACCATTATGTTCTCTATGGAAGATGAAAAAAAAATAAATCTGAAGTGTTGCTGACGTGCTTTAGCTGAGTATCATCAGAGCAAAGCAGGATGGAAGGAAAGGCAGCTCTTAACATACTTAAGATATAAGAATTTGGTGCATCTTTTAAAGTATTATTTAGAGAGCCTGAGAAAAGAGACCTTTGCACTATTTGCTATTAGTAGGTTCTTAGAAGCCCATCAAGTGCAGCTATTGAAGCTACCTGTAGTTTGTGAACATTCTTGTTGGTATTGATTATCTCAAGAAGTTCAGAGAAAATAGGACTGCGTGCAGGGGGGAATTTTGAGATGAGATAAGCCTAAAAATCAAGTGCTGGGTGTGAAGGAAAAGCTGGAAGAGGGACTGCATCATAAGAGCTGCTTTGCTGAAACTTTACCTTCTGTTTTTGTTGAAGGTGAAACACTTTTTGTGCCCACCTATTAGGATTTTTTTCAACCAAATTTTATCCTAATTACCAAAATAACAGGTTGTTGTTGGTGGTGGTTTGTTTTTTTGGTTTTTTTTTTTTTTTTACTGCATGTCAGGAAAAATGTCCTGACATAGAGAAGTTAGTTACACAAGATTTTGTAGTTGGAACATGGGGTGAAATCATGTCCATTTAGCAAACCAACACAGAACTCCTGCTTGTGGGTGCAGGACCTCAGATGAGGGCTCAAACTTGGCAAAACTTAGCAGAACTTAGCAAGGCATTTTGACACTGAAGTGTCCTGGGTTGGGTTTGGGTTCATGGTCACAAGTAGCTGCTGGCCCAATGATAAACAACTGAACCAGCCATGGGGTGTTTGATACCTAACTGAGCCATGCCCTGTAGAAGGGAAGGACTGGGCCAGGGTGCTTTGCAACTTGCTTCATTGAGTAGCTTCAGTGTGTGTGAAGCAGGTAAAGTTGGTCTCTTAGGTGCAGGTAGAACCTTCCCAGCTTTTATTATCTGCTTTGTCTATCATTTCACTAGTATTATCATTAATACTGTTGTTTTTTTCTGTCTGTATGTTGTTTGATCAAACCATCCTTATCTCAACCATTGAGGTCAACTTTTTTCTTTGTCTGGATTCCCCTTCCCATCCCACAGGAGGGGGTGTGAAGGGGTGGGAGGTGCCAGTTTGGTGTCTGCTTAGTCTTGAACAGTTGCCCCAAGTTTTATGATCTGTTTAATTAATAGGGGGTCCCTAAAGATCTGTTTCTTTTTATTTATTATATTTGGATATAATTAAGAGTGTTTACAGTTGTTAATGTTTTAAAAATTCTTCTTAAAAGAAAAAAGTTAATGGCCCCCAATTTAATCTGATGTAAACTAGCTTTTTGCTTCTAGATGTCTGTGTTTTCTTCCATTGGTAATACTACTACTGTTTGCTGTAAGTAGGAGCCATTGCATTGCAAGTGATTCTTTTTGTGCAGAGCACTGTCTGTGATTAGTAAAGTTTCTTTATAAATAAAGGATTTGACTTTTTTATTAGACCTACAGGCTATTAAGTTTTAAATGCCATTTGTTTTTCATTAAAAAGGCTTTTCTGTTTTAAATCCTTGACTTATTTTTATTAGAAAAGTAATATTCAGCTTTGCTTTTTTTTTATTTTTATTTTTTTAATTTATTGGTGCTTAATCCATCAACTAGAGAGCTGTAATCCCATATGGCAAAGCATGCCTTGCTGTGTGGGGGTGTGTGCACACGTGTATGTGCATAGATATTTTTATACTTCCATAGTTCTTTATTTTTCTACTTTGATTCCCTCTTTTTCTGAAATTGTCCTGGTGCAGAAATGACAAACATTGATTAAAAATGTATTTATATTCATGTGCAAAAGTGGACAATGTTTGGGACTAGTGTTCATCCTGCTTTCCATTTGTTCTGCCCACAATTAGAGCTGTTCTGTGAATGTGCTTTCTGAAATAAAAACTTGAGCTTATGTTTTGTTCATCTCTATTTATTCCAACGCTGCCTCCTGTTCCAGAGTCAGCCAGATGAACCATCTGCTGGAGGCACAGCCAGGATCAAACCCACGAGTTCCCAGCTGTGCCCTTCTAGCTGTGTCATATTAGCCCATCACAATCTCCTTGTGGCTTTAGGGAGAAGGTGGGAGGTGGCATAAGAAGCCTGGAAGTTAAGATGCAAGTAACAGGTATTCCCAGTAGATCTGGCTGTCAGGAACCTTTGATCTGGTTGTAGTGGAGCAGAAGCAGAAGTTCATAGCCACAGCAGTCCACTAAAGCAGCAGCTTGCAATTTCTGCAACTTCTTTTCTTTTTTTTTCTGATGAATTTTTGCAGGGACTACAAGGCTCCCTCACAACTTCTTCCCTGACCTTGTCCATCCCGTGGAGAGGAGGCTGTCCCAGATGGGGACCCTGCCACGTGCTGGCTGGGGATGGTGAGGGGCTGTCACTCACATCTTCTTCAAAGATTCACTCACCACTGTGTTGCAAAACCGATCAAGAAATCTTGATACTGGTGGTTAGACCAAACACATTGGATTTACCCACGTGACCTGAAGGTTTTGTTCTTGTCTGTCACCAACACACATCTGTGTGTTCAAATTTGGCTGTCTTTGTAGTCAAGGATGTTAAGGAGATAATGAAAAGAACTGCTAAAATCTCCAAAGACAGAGCAGTCAGTGCACTGGACACAAGCCATTATGGATTTATTCAGCACAACACTGGGACACTGACAGGTGACACTGTCTTGAAATACACCACAGAAACCATGGCAGGTTTTGCAGCTGTTGATTTTTTTTTTTCTAATTTGAACAGGCTTTTCTGTGCTTATGAGAGATGTAAGGAAATGAAAAACAATCTCTGTTATGCCAGTTAAATTATTTAACAGTCCTTTAGACCTTCTTCTTATGAATTATGAATTACAGAATTTTGCAGGGGTGTCAACCTCTGTAGCAGAATCTTGAATTATTAGAACTTTTGCCATCTTTTGTTCTTAGCCTGATAGATTGGGTTTGGAAAAGTAGTTTGATCTATTTTGTACTCATATTCTGTACAGAATTAACTAAACTATGGAATTAAAACATTTAAGGTCTGTTTTGTTTTGACAGCTCACTTTTGTTTACAGTTTTCTTATTTATGTACAGTATTGGTTGCCCATACAATTTTTACAAGTAAGCAGATTGATTTAAGTGGCAACTATTGCCATTAACCAAAAAAAAATACATACATAAAAAAAAGTTCTGCAAATACTTGTGTGTGTTCATTTAAAATTAATGTTTACAAACATGTTTTTGTCTTGACGTCCTAACTGTGGCTGTGTTGAAGTCCTTTCTTGACCAACTGATATTTGGAGAAAAAAAGATGGAGTAGTTTTGAAGCTGATAAGAGTGGGAGATTCTTTTCACTTTGTGGGCCATTGTGGTTTAGGCTTAACCTTGAAAGTAAGCAGCTTTTTGAAGAATAAGCAATAGTTTAAAGGTTGCAACCTCAAAAATCTGTTTTTCTCCATGTTATCCTTATAGGCCTGATTTTTATCATTCCTGTAATTCTAAAAAGGAAAATACTGCTTCCTCATTTTTAGCCTTTGCTCCACTGTGAAATTGGAAAAGTTGATTGAAGTGTAACCTAAGTGACCAAATGATATTTGAGAAGAAAAGATTCTGAAATGTTTCCAGTAACAGAGATCATGTGCTTTTAATATTTTCCTGAATCTTTGGATTTATCAAACAGAAGTATTTTCCATGATAAAACTGAAATACCTTACTTCAATAATGTGAAGTAAGGTAGCTGCCATGTGCAGGAGCTGTTGTCCAGAGGAGGAATTTGTAGAGAGTAAAAAGAACTTGTATTACAGGAAATTAGGGTGAAAGGTTTTTGTTTTTATCAAGAGAAAATACCATGCTGATGCTGATTGAGTTCTCTTGATGCTGATTGAGTTCTCCTGACCAAGTTGTCCACTGCTATATGTTTTACTCTTCTTATGAAAAGGTGCCATTTCATTTCTTTGCTTATTCTTGTGTCTGAATTCTGTGGTCACCGTCTCCCCAGTTGTCCAGAAAAGTGAATTTTAACCAACTAGATCAACGTTAGGCAGAAATTACTCAGATCTCTGTCATGAGTGTCTGGCCTGGACTTCTATCCCCATGCAGAAACACAGCAATTGCAGAGGCATTGTGTCTGGTTTTGCCCTGGTGGGTTTCAGTATAGACTGAAGTTTACAGTTTGGCTGGGAAGAGAACCCTGGGGAGATAATTTCAGACTCTTAACTTATTCACTGGAGAACATTGCTTCTCATACAAATTGCTACAAATCTCTGTACTTAGTGAGACCAACTGTGAAATGAGAATAATAATGCTTATGCACCTTTGTAAAGTGATTTCAAATCTACAAATGGAAATTTAAGTTCAAAGCATTATTATTAAACACATTTTCCAGATAGGGTAATGAAGAAGAGAGTGGCTTAGCTTCTTTTCTCAGTATATTTCCCCAAAATGTATTAACTGACTGGTCAGGGTATATTTTCTGTGCCTCTCTGGATCTGAAAAACAGAGGAGGAAAGTCTTTAACAGCTAATGTTTAGCCTGCATAAATTATGCTTTTAGATATTCAGCTATAATTTCCTATATAAATCAACCCAAATGTTGCTTAACACATTAAAAAAGAACTCATCAGATAGAAACCATTTTAAGTTTTTATGGGAGCTTTTATTATAAGGGGGTAGATATAGAATGACTATTAGATGATCAGCAGTTCTATAAATGGAACTACTGTGTTAGTCTGGGAAGCAGATGAGGAAATCCAAAGGTTTTCTCATGCAATCATATTACAAAAATAATTAGATTAGGAAATATTAATAAATGTGATACTGTTTTAATCACCTTTCTGGTTTTAAGCCTTTAAGATTTGCTTTTTCAAGTATCACTTTTTTACAATAAAGGCCCGAAAAGAATTTATAATAAGTGACTGATAAGGCTGTATGAAGGACTTGTCTTAACACTGAAAATATCAAAGTTCCATTGATTTTAAAATCTGTCAGATTTTTGAGGTGAAGCCTACAAATGCAAGAGGTAAAAGCACTGTAAGCAGTTGCCTTTTAAATACCAGTTTCTTGTTGGAAGTACCAATATGATTTGGGTTTGTGAAATGGTTTCTTGCTCTCTGTTGCTGTTCAGCAGAGGTTCTGCTGGAGCACCTCAGCCCTGTGAAAATGAAGCAGGCAGGTAGTGGGCAGGCTGGTGTGAAGGTTTAAACCTCAGCACACACTATGGTGGTGTCTCAGTGGATGTTTTTGAGTGGGTCATTGGTGTCTCAGCCTGGCTGTGCTGAATTTTGAAGATGTTTTTAAAGGGCAGTAGTTAATCCATGAGCTCTTGATACTTCTTTCTCAATATCCCTCTGCTCGAGGCTATAAGGATGTGTATAGCTGTGTGTGCTCAAAAGGCAGTGACATTAAAAAGAAAATATTAAAATATTGAAAGAAGCTGGAGAGAAATGCAGTTCTCTGCAGAGTTTTGACACACAAAAAGCTGTGTTGAATTTGAACAGAATAGAAGTGCTAGCACTGGGATATGTCGAGGTCCACTTTAACTAGTCAGAAGACATGAGGATGAAATTATTTTATGACAGCCTTTATATTCACTGCAGGAGAAGCAATAAAGATATTTACAATACAAAGTTGTGTGTAAGGAACCTAAATTAGGTCTCAGAAAGAGATATTGCTTATTTAAAAAGAGATGTTCACTAAGGCAGTCATGTTACTTTTCTGCTGTACGGATTTATGACTTTGAAATGGTTTATGCCCCATAACTCTTAATTAAGCCTGGCAGTTTGAGTATTGAAATTGAAGGAGCTGGTTGGAAAGACAGTCTGCAAACAAGGGCCTCCCTTAATGGTCCCAGAGCATGTCTTTGTTTACGGGCTTTATTGTGGAGGAAGGAAGGATGGAACAGTTATCTTTAATTATACATCATCTGCAGCGTGTCAAAACAAGGGTCTGTGAACAAGCACAAGTGGCTTGTAATAAAAGCAGTTATCATAGATTTGGCATAGTGACTAAACCTACCAAACCTCCTTTGTGTGACAGGTGTTTTCTGGGAACAGATTGTCACAGTGATTTGGTGGCTCTGTGTCACTGGTACACTTAGGTGTTGTGGGGGCACCTACTTTCGGTGAGCCTGTGTTTGCTGGATGGGGAATTTCATTCCACCAGACTGCAGAATGATCCCAGTAACACTGTCAGGCCATTGACTTGAAAGGGCTTTTTCAACCTTGTTTAAAGTTTAGATGAAGGATGTACAATGCTCATTCAAAAATGTTTAACATTAAGCAATTTTTCTTAGGTCTGGAAGAAACATCGATATTCTGGCAGCTTCACACATTTATTTCTCTATCGCCCAGTAGTTTTATTCCAAAACATGGATGTTGGACTGTGTAAGCCCACCAAATAACTTAATGGAACTATTCAGTCCAGAGAACTTTGAGTTTAAGTCTTATTTTTCTGCCAGATGCAACACAATGACATATTGCAAAATAAAATCTGAAGGGGAAGTTCATGCAGGTTCCATAAATATTCCTTACGTGGCTGATAATGTAATGCAATTTTCATTGCTTTTAGGGTTTTTTTGGTTTTCTATTCATTTATTTTAGCTTGTTTTCTCCAGGTGTAGATTTATAGATTTATAAAATATATAGAAGTAGGTCTTAAAAATGTTTTGGGGGAAAAAAAAAGTCAGTAGTGGATGTAAAATTATTGAATGTGCAGCAGAACTGAGCTACCTCCATTAGGTAAAAAATTAATTCTAGAAATATTAAAGTGAGCTCATGAAAACAAAAGACAGTGTTTTAGAAATGTTTGTGAAGATTGTTGGCAAATAGCAGTCATAGCCTTTTCTTTCTGAATCTGTTAAAAGGATTCTTATTATAATGGCAGGAGATGTTCTGCTCCTCATCTCTCGCAGAACTTGACTGGAGGCCTCAACACCCTCCCACTGCCACCAGTGCTTACAGGGGTGGCTGTTCTCACCACCATGAAAGCCCCTATTGCTCCTGTGGACCTTCTGTATGGCACTATGGAACTATCAGATCTGCTCCCTTCAAAATACTGAATAATCTGCTTTGGGAAAATCATAAGACTGGAAAGGTGATGTAGGCAGGATCATCACCTCTGGCATCTGGCCCGAAGGGGCAGGAGGTGGTGCAGAACCTACAGTCTCAGCATGGATTCTCATCAAGGCATACAAGCTGAAATAATGGAAATCATTTCGTGGTAGGGGTTGGAAGGGACCTCTGGAGATCAAGTCCAATCCCCCTGCCAGCACAGGAACACCTAGAGCAAGCCACACAGGAACAGATCCAGGCAGGTCTTGAAAGTAGAGAAGGAGACTCCACAACCTCTCTGGGCAGCCTGTTCCAGGCTCTGTCACAGTGAAGAAGACCACCCCAGATGTGGTCTCACTAGGGTACAGTAGAGAGTGAGGGAGAACCTCACTTGACCTACTGGCCACACTCTTCTTTATGCACCCCAGGATACCTTTGGCCTTCCTGGCCACAAGGGTCCATTGCTGTTCCATGGATAATTTATTGTCCACCAGGATGCCAAGGTCCCTCTCCACGGGGATGCTTTCCAGCAGATATACCCCCTGCCAGTACTGATACATGGTGGTGTTCCTCCCTGAGAGCAGCACTCTACACTTAACCTTGTTAAACTTTGTTAGGTTTGCCTTTGCCCAGCTTTCCAGTCTCCAGTTTTCTCATCAGTCTCACCCATTTTATCTAAGGAGTAAATAATTAATGGTTGCAGAGTTTGCTTATAATTTACACAACTCTTTTAACTCAGTGTAGCATCTAAATAAAAGCACCACCCAAGCAACTCCAAAGTCCATGATGGCTTGATTGAGTGCTATGTGCAGTTAAGTAAGTGCTTAATTAGTACATAAGAGCTCAGGACAGTGAGAGGTACTATATTACATTAGGATGTCTGAGAGGAGAGAGGGAAGCAGAGATTTGTAAAGGTGTCCAAACTATAACTGGCCAGAAGCCATCTATGATTTGTAATGTTTGTTTTAAGATCAGACTGAAAAGCAGAAAAGAACTTTTGGGTTTTGTTTTCTTTAGGAGGGTCAACAGTCACATAATGCCCATTTTCCTATGTCTGAAATTCCAGTGTTATACTGGAGTTCAGCCCTTGGGCTGTTCAGGAAATGCACCGATGACTTTTAGCCATGGGGCACTTGTCTGAAGTGTGGTAGTTAGACTGTGCACACAGGGCAAAGGGAGAAGTGGGTGTATACCAAGAGTACAGTCCATCAGATTAAGTGTACTGGGTAGCAATCAGGCTGGGCTTGTCAGGAGGAATTCCATGAGCAGCAAGAAGAACAAAGCATCCCAAACCCCAGCATGTTGGATTTAGACATCTTGTCCTGTGCTGCAGAAAGTTATTTCCCTCTTTTGTGACTCCAGGTGCCCGAATCTTCTGAAGACAGTGAGAGCACCACTCTTCCCACAAAATAGCCTACAAAACCAGAGGTTCCACTTTTCTCTGAAGGCAT
This sequence comes from Corythornis vintsioides, assembly GCA_025447755.1. Lineage (NCBI taxonomy): Eukaryota > Metazoa > Chordata > Aves > Coraciiformes > Alcedinidae > Corythornis > Corythornis vintsioides. The sequence continues at coordinate 30,982 of JAOEGS010015866.1, read as the reverse complement.
ATCACACATGAGGACAGAGACAGCAGTGGGTATAATTTGCTTGTAGTAGGGTGGTGAAATAGTTCAAGGATTTATTCAATGTGTGAAAATGAGGTTTAGATAAGTAAATGGAGAACAAACTGTATGCAGGTCAATGGATCACAGAGTTAGACTTCCACATGCTCCTTCAACTCAACTATTTAATGAAAATAATTCAATAAATTGATTTAAGTTTTGGAGCAGGGAGATCTTGAGGTCCCTCCAGATTTCCCTGAGAATAATGTTGTGTCTGGGCAGGACAGCGTTGTCTTGACTGAAGTAGGATTTGGATCTGAATTCCCTCTGACAGAGGAGGAACCTGAATGTGGGTCATCAGCCTCCTGAGGGAGCACTCCAGCTATTAATCTGTGCTGATAAAAGATACTGCTCCTTCCCAGCCCTTAAAAAGGAGATGACTGGCACTGTGAAGCTGGTTCTATTAGGTATGCTTTGAGAATAGCTACTTCAAACATGCCCTTCAAATGAGATCAGTAGAGAAATGTTTCATTGGCAGATAGCAGTGGTGTTTTGAGATCAAAGGAGGCATCAGGTTCTGTCAGCCTCTTAAACTTCAGGTGCATCTCAGTGCAGACAAAAATCAGACTTTAATGTGCCCAGGAAATGTAAATGCCAGTAACTGTCAGTGGAGTGCTTGGTGGCATCAGAGCAGGGTTTTGAGTGCTGAGCAGTCAGGCCCTTATGTGTTCATGTGGATCTTACTCTCTGCTCGGTCCTCTAACATGTAAATTGTTAGATATCTATCACATTTGTTAATCCTATGGGAAACACCCAAAGATGTCTGATCACAGGGAGGTGCCATAAAATGGCATTATCCTGTTTGCTGGGCTGAATGTTTGCCAAGGGAGTTGTGCTTTTTATATCAATTTTACTCCCGACCTCTGTCTTGTGATTCCCTGAAATCACCTTAGCCTTGCAGGATGCAGATTGAGCTGATAACAGCTCCAAGTCTCAAGTCTGCCCTGGAGTTTGTGTGCCTGGTTGTATCCCTAGAAAGAGAGACATCCCAGATAACAAGTATTGTTAGTGTGGTGTTTTTGCACAGTGGGATGCTGTGTATTTAAAATGCAAGGAGGAGGGTGTATTAGACCTGTCTGTTAAACAGTTGGAAAGTGAGCAACTGTCTTGGGTTTTAAGTAAGTTGGAACTTACTTGAATTGTAGTAGTAGCTGAGGTGAAACTGAAAAGGTTGGTGGGTGGTTTCTAACATCCCTCTAAAGTGAAGATATTAAAACATCTTTTTGAGGATAAAACTAGAAGCTAATGTTTAATAGTAATTTATGTTTATTTTTCAGCCTGAAGATAAAATGGAAATTTCATAGCTACTCTCTATATCCTTTTCATTTTTTTCTTTGATGTAGATTTAAGCTCCAATCTTAATGTTCTGTGTCTAGAAATTTTGAACAGGAATGGTAAAATTTGCCATAAAGCAATCAGTATTTTTACAGAAAACCTTATTAAAAGCTTCCATCTGGTGGAGACTGCATCAGAAGATGACTTGCCTATGAATAATAAAGCAAAGCATTTAGTGTGTGTATATATATTGTTTTTTAGAATGTAATTGCAGTGAGATTCATGCACTCTTTCAGTTTATCAGAAATATGAAAGAGCATGTTAGGTTCTTCAAATGGGACTAGGTTTCCCATTCTGTAGAAAATTGTCCCTCCTCCTGCTCTTTTAATCCCTGTTCATTTCTTCAGCCACAGCTGGCTATATTTTCTGTGCCTCAGGATGAAAAATATCCAACTAATCTCCTAGACCCTTACTTGGCTGTGCCTATATCAGAAATCTTTTTCCTTTTTGGATTGCTGAGAAATTTGAGTCTGGTTTGTCATAATGAAAACTAGGGGAGTATAACCAATTAGGTGATAATATCTCAGTTAAAGAAAAAAACCCAAACTTTGCTATTTACTGCTACTTTTGAACTTTGTTGTGCTGAGGTTGAAATGAAAGTCCTATTTGTGCAAAGTGATGGATGATTGCATGGATGGTCCAGAAACATCTCTGGAGACAAGCAGCAAAGGTAAGAGGTGAACCAGGCCAAAGGCACTGTAGTACCAAATGGTGTGTACATCAAAATGCCTCTCCAGGGGCCTGCTGGTTTATGTATCTTGTTGCCTCCCTGCTACTCTGATATGTTTATTTTCAAACGAGAGTTGGTAGTGGGGCACAAGCATCATTTCCATGTATGTAATAGTAAGAAGGGTGGTTGTTATGATTTATCTTTAAATAGATGGTTCACATGATTCAATTCAGCTCAATGTTGCCCTGGAGAGTTGAATCCTGCCATGAATTTCCTTTGTGTTGCTGAACAAGTGATTGAAAACTGCAGATTCATTACTGGGAACTGTGTGATCTTATTCTGCTTGACCAGACTGAGGTGTTTGACACATAAAGAGCAGAAGTCCCAAGCACTCAGAAATGCAGCTTGGGCATTAAGGAGTTTGGATGAAGTTTCCCATCACCGAGAGGTGAAAAATGCAGCCCTTGCAGTCTCCAGAGGAGCACCAGAATTAATTGACAAGTTTTCCTTGCAAGGCATAGCACCCTTCTAGGAGCAGCACAGTCAATAATGTAGGATTATCCTGTGTGTATGGCCGTGTTTGTGGTGTGCTGTGAAAAATTAGTTGAATTCATCCACACAAATTCTTGTAGAGGGCCCTCCAGAGGGTACTGCATTGAGGCTTTTCAATAAGACTGTTTGTACAAATCCTCTTTTCTTCCTTTTCCTCTTGCTGGAACTTGCCTGGAGAATTAAGAGCCGTAAAATATTTAAAAATCAATAGAATCTACATGAAAAAAATTAACACTAAAACACATTGACAGAGATAACACTGCCTTTGCACGAAAAGCAGCTGGGTGTGCACACTTGATTTATTCATTCAATAAGTTTGAGAACATGTTTGTAAGGTCTGGGATCCTTTTGCATAATTCGTGCTGGTTTATTATTGGAGTTGTCACTCCTACAAGGAAAATTAAATGGCTTGTTCAGAGGCTTGGGATTCAGTGGTAAAATGCAGCTACAAAATGCTTTATAAGCAGTGGATATAATTAATACAATAGGCCAAGCTTAACTGTTTCTCTGAATTAAAGCTGACAATTACCTTGTTAGCATGTAGGTTTTAGTGACTTGAAAGCAGTTCTTGTGTTTTCAAAGTAGCAGTTCTGCAGGAGTTGTGAAACTTTAAACATGAAGCATTTACACTTCAGAGCACTGGGTTTCCCAGAGAAGGGAAAATTACTGGGGAAAAAGTTCAAGGAATAGAACAGCAGAATGAGGAGCATTTTTGTGTAAGGTGTATTATTTGTGCAATACAAAGTGAAAAGTAACCTTCAAAAGTAGTATCTTAGGATTCAACACTGATTTTTTCCAGTAATTTGTAGTGCAGTTAAGCTCCAGTTTTGGATCAACACTCCCCTCAACCTCCCTGAACGTGACAGATAAAAATGTCAGGTTGTCTCTTAAGTATAACAGTCTAAAGTTAGAGTCAAATTTTGAAGAGCATAAGATCAGAAAAATCTGTTGTTCATTTGAATTAAGCTGATGTGACATTCATTGTCTTAATTTTGCAAAGACATTGTTTAAAAGAATAAAAGATTGAGAAGCCAAAAGCCAAAAGCCACGAGACCATCATTATACAGAATCCAAAATAAAATGCTAATTTCAGAATATGCTTTTGAAGCAGGTCCTCTGATCCTGCCTGTTTTTCATTCCAGGGTGGTTTTGAAATATTGAATCCTTTTGGATTAAACTAAAAATGTTTTCCAGGAGTGCACATAACTCTGTCCTAATGCTAATGGCTATTTAGTCTACAGGAATAGACCTGTCCAGAAGTAGCCTTCTGTGTCCTTTCAGGCATCAGGGGATGGGACACTCCTTAGTTTGATGGACTAATTCTCCTTAGTTTTTGTCTAATCAAACATTTACTTAATTTCTGATATGGAGGCTGTTACAGTTGAGTATGTTGAGGAAGTGGATGGCAGCTCTTAAAACAAGCCCTGAATGAAATATTCCTTTTCAATAAGCTGTCAAATCATTCTTCCCAGAGCATCAGGTTTGGACTTTGTGGGGACAGGTGTTTACTTGGCAGAAAATGATGTAGATTTGGTGCTGATCCCTCAAACTCCTTTATTTGAGGTTTAAAATACCACATTCTCTGTGCTTATAAAAATGCAAACAACATGTTAACCTAAAGTTATTTTTAAAAGGCTATATATAATAATGTATCTAGTGGAAATTCTAATTCACTGGTTTTGTTTGTTGGTTTGTTTTTCAAGTGATAGGTGGAACAAACAGCTCATTAGGACTGCACTAAAAATACTGATGAATGGTAAAAAAAAAAGGGGCTAATTGTGGTGCTACAACCGATACATCAAGATGAAAAAAGTTTTACCAATAAGCCTTCTTAGAACATTTTCCATTTCCACATATGCAATGGTACAATAATTTTCTGCCATTGGAGGCAGCAAAATGTATAATTTTAGGGTCCTTTCTCTTTCACCAATGTAAAACCAGAATATTCTGAGGTGTAATCAGTGGCATTTTTCTATATGAGCTTTCATTTAAGCAAGAATGTGGGATACTTTATTCAAGTAGTATTCTTTAAATAGCCATTTCCTATTGTGAGAAATATCAGTATTGCAACTTTTTTTCCTTAAATGTTTATTAAAATTGTGCAATTAATTAGAAGGAATTGGGTTTTTTTCTTCATGTCATAATTCCTACATTTGTAAGCTAACTTAATTAGCCCTTGTTAGTGACATCTGCCTCACCAAGACCAGAAGTTTGCATTCCATCATCTTTTGTTTGATTTAGGAATGCTTAGCACTACACTGGAGCCAAGTTTTTCAATAATCACACAGTATGTTGAGATAACTTTTAAAGTAAAACGATATTTTCTGATATTTTGGTAGATTCTATTTCAATTAAATATGAGAGTTTAATGTATTTATTAAAAGACAAGCAAATGCACACAAACCCACACCAAGCCCAGAGAAACAACACAGACAGTTGCTTCAGTAATTGTGTTTTGGTGATCTGCAGCAACAGCCTTACCTGTCTTCACTGGAGTTCTGCATGAATGTTGTTTTGTTCCATTTGCTGGTTCCAGGAACTGCTTTTTTTTAGGGTTTATTATGGTAGGTTCCCACTAAATATAGCTGATGGTCAATTTTCAGAATCACAGTGACAATGCTAATTCTTCTGCAGAAGAAAAAACTTGAACTGCTGTACAGAGAGCTGCCTCAGCTGTTGGTCTGCTGATGTTTCTCCATGTCACAGCTTCTGAAATGTAAAGGCAAAAAAGGACCATGTCTTATTTTATTGGCTACCAGAGAAGAGTTTGTCTTTAAAAAAATATATATACCTTTTGCATGTGCTTTGTGACAGACATGCAGCCTGCAGAATGGCATGTGACAAGGGGAAATCAATAAAAAATGCATAATGCAATGATAAATATTTATGGAATAGTTGGATGTGTGTATGATAGAGAGAAGGCCAAAATAACAAATGTGTTTTTAAAATGTATTGGAATTCTTTTGAGTGAGTTACAGTGGGGCAAAAAGGCATTACATAGGCTGTCAGAGAAGTTCACACCTTTAATTAAAGTCCCTTCTAAGCAGGCATGAGCAAAGCTTTGACAAAAAGGTGTAGATAGATAAATACTGGGAAGCAGAGAAGGGAAAAGTTTTCAGAAAGGATGAGGCCATTCACTGATTTATTTGTGACATAGTAAAGTAAGGAAATGTTTCTCTGCACTTGCAGCAGGATTAAAATAATCCAGATTTATCTAAAGAATGGGAAATCTCCAAGTCTGCTCAAAGATTATTTTGTAACTATGGTTTTTTTGCATATTACTGGCTGTTGATGTAGTTGTGCACCTGCTAACGTATATCTGTAAATTATGCCTGTAAGACTGCAAGGTTTGTAAGCAGCAAATAGGAAAACAAGCGGGTAAGAGTGGAGCTGAATGAATTAAATCCATAAGTGCAAGTTATTTCCTACAGTCATCCTTCTTTCTTAGCCTGCTCTGTATAAATTAGGCCTTAATGCACAGTTAATTCCTCTGGCTCCGTTCAGTCTCTGTGTTGATGCAAGCATCAGGAAGAAACTGGAGGATTTATTCTGTTCTGCTATTGCTGCAGGTGGCTGAATCTGCTCAGTCTGCAAAAGCAGTAAGAGAAGTACATAACCAAAGAGAAAATGATATTGCAATGGAAGAAACCATTCAAGAGACCAACTTGTTCTGCCCCTAACAAAAGCTTCTTCAGTTGAGTTATTGATTTCTGGGGACAGGTTACTTTCTCTGCTGACTTCTTGCTTACATAATTCTCTTCCTGTTAGTCCAAACAGGGCACTACTTTGTTGATGGTTGGGTCAAGGTGCTAATTATCTTTGTGAAAAATGGATGGGCAGGCAGTTCAGCAGGTAGATGCTTCTGAATTTGTTGAGGGTTTTTAAAGATAAATGGCCTTGAAGTAGATTTGTTTTCAGACAGATAGCCAGTGGAGTGCTTGGAGCAGTGGCACAGGGAGCTCTCATCAGTTTTTTTCAGACTGATGGATGTTGCATATTCTGTTAGTTGATGTGATCTTTGCCATTAGAAGTCCCAGTTCATTAGGAGTTTTCAGGGCAATGGATATTGCAGCCCATTTTTATTACAATTTTACCAAGGACTGAATGCTTTGTGCAGCTTTTTATTAACTCAGTGAGCACCATTAAAATATTGACTTTGAGGCTCATTTTGGTAGCATTAATCATAGCATTTTATCATGCATTAATTGCAGTGGTTTGAAATGCCTGGAATGTTGACTTTTCTAAAAGCAGAAGACACCATTTAAGTTTCTCCAGTTTTGCAACCCATAAGTACTAAAAAAAGAAGAATAAACCAATCCAGTACTGCACCACCCCTTCAAATGTGTGTGCTGAGAGAATCTATGTCTTTGCTCTTTGCAATAACTGAATAAGTAAGAGGCAGCAGCTTTTACAGGCCTCACTGGAAGCTCTTGAAGTGTTATCTCTGAAAATCAGCCTCTGAAGTCTCCATTTGGACACCTACAGCCAGCTTGTCTTCAAATCCATATCTTAATATATATAGCAAGAGTCCTCCTGATGTGCTGAAAAAGCTAAAAATCTACTGTGGTTTCATATGCTGATGTGACTTGAGGGTTTAAAACAGAACTAGAAATGCCTTTTAGGATTCACTAGCAGGACTAAGTTTACAGCACCTGTGTCTATTTGTATTAGTGTATCAGCAAAAGAACCTGTGACTTTGCTGGCCCCTTCAGTGGAGGGCACTGCTGTATGATGATATTTCCTACAAGGAGCTGGCAGCCTTCTCCACTTCACCATCATTAGGAGATCTGCTGCTCAGCTCCCATTTTGTGAGGCAGCTGGAAATTGGCACTTAGTTTGAATGTATTGTTTTCTACCTTTCTCTTAAAGTTCAAGGACAAGGCAAAGCTGCTCAGACTATGTAAAGAAGTTTTTTTTCTCACTTTGCTTACTTGGTCCTCTGACTGTCAACTCTTTTACAACTAGATTTATTGCAAAATTGCAAAGACTTGAGGGAAGCACCACACAGAAAGATAGCCATGATAAATAATATCTACACTTTTTTATTGGAGTTAAAATAATCTAGGTCTTCAATAGTGTTTCTCTTAATACTTATAAAGGAGAACAATACTGTTGTTTCTGTTTTGGGAAACTGAGGCAAGGCAGAGAGGAACCCTAAATCACTTGAAAGGCAAGATGCAGAGTAATAGTGGCTCAGTATCCTAACCCTCACTTCATGTTCCTAACCATGCATTTTATTCATTATTTTAAAGATTGTCTCATTCCTTCTCCAACCCCAAGATGCTCCTGCACCTTTAGGACTTTCACCACCTGTATTTTCCCTGGTGACATCACATGGCTTTGGCCACAGCTTCACCTGTAGCCTTCTGCCTCCTGCTGTGCTGGATCTGCTCAGAAGCCCAAAAGACTTTCTAGTGATACAGATTTTATTTTTTCAATTACAGTGGCTTCACATGACCAAATAATCCTTCATTAACATGATTGCCTAAGGATATCAAGCTCCAGGGGAAACTTGTAGTCCTGTATGATTGGCAAGATAATTAGGAAGTGAAATAATGCAAATCCCACCACAGGCAACCATCAAAAGGTTTACACATTTACTCTTTGAAACCAAAGTGGGTTGTATCATACATCTTCTTATTTGAAGGCTTTTATATTTGTAGGTTTATTATGGACCTTTCCAATGGGCATCTTGATAAGTTAGAAAGCTTTAGGAGTCCATGCAAGTTGGATCAGTTCAGGTTGCTGGTAAATCCACTGAGATGTTTAGTCTGCAGTATCACCTAGATAACACAGGCTAAAGCTCACCTTTGCTTCTAGGTTTGATTTTAAGCTCTTTGGGCATGGTCTTTTGTTCTGTATTTGTAAAGTATCTTCCAGAGTGGATCTACAAAATTAGAACTTCTGCATCATGTGAAAAATGTAGGCACAGAAGCTACTGATGGCATCAAGAGTTTTGCATCCACTGGGAGATCAGAAAACCAGACCTAGATTAGAGACAGCTGATATGGAATCAGCTCCAGCCCTCCCTGTTAAGAGGCCAGGGAGAAGCTCCAATCAATAAATGCTGCATCCAGGTGGCAGCAGCAAGTGGGAGGTTTTAATGAGAGCTGTAGAGATGTGGGGTGCTGTTGAGGATATCCTTCAGTGGATAAAAGTCACTTATAAATTAAAAGTTTAGCAAAATCCTACTAAGTAAAAGGTATCTAATGAAGTTCTGGCAGCTTCTCTAGCTGAAAATGATGAAACCTAAGAAGCAAGGAAGTTTGATGAGTTGCTCTGAGGTGGTTGGACTAAAATTAAGATGTTAAAAGCAAAATTAAAGAGGGGGAAAAACCACCAATATTCTTGCTAATAAAAGTATTTATCTTACAGGAAAGCTGAAGTTTTGCCTTCTGATTCTGAACCAGCCTTTCAACAAGGATCATTTTCATTGTCTGTGGAGCAAAGGTAATAATAACTTATATAAGTCTTCATTTGCTTATTTCCTTATCTGCTACCCAGCTAATGTACTACATGTCTGTTGAATTGCAATGTGGCAATTTCCTCTTAACTAGAGCAACCTTCTGGTTAGGGTGTGAATTGGCAGAGTGTGTCCCTTGTTGCTGAATGCAGCAAATGAGCTGATTATGCAAATCCTGTATCTCTGCATTGCTTGCGTCAGTGGGAACTTTATGGACTGCTGTGTGTATGGGTAGATTTTCTGAGGCATCCCAGGAATGATCATTGTTTTGCTGACAAAGTGCAGCAGATCAATGGTGCGTTCAAGAGTGTGGAAGTGAGCATTCCTTTAAAGGTCATCAGTGAAATGTGTTAATTTTAATCCAAATAAAATGAACCGTGGAGATAGGATGTTGTGAAAGCAGAGGGAATTTGCGTGCGTGTCAAAAATATGCAAATCAGATTTCACTACCCCTTTGTTTAATATGCACAGTACTAATCATCATCTCTGGCATGCTAGCTGCAGATTCACTGACATTTTGTGGAGATATGTGAATCTTTAAAAGCTTGGAGCTATTAATTTCTCCAGTACAGAAATGTTAGTCCTTCAGAAGCTTTCTGACAAACCACGGGAACTGTCTCTAACTTGTTACCAGGATGAGAACCTCCCAGAGAGATTCCTCTTAACTGAGAGGGGCAGAGAGAGCTAATTTCATTTCACCCTATGTGTAAGGGCTGGCAGGGGGTAGCTGTACAGTTAAAAGGAACTGAAGTAAGGGATGATGCAGGCAGCACTTAATTCCAGTAAACCCAAATTAGGTGCCTATATAGGCAGAGGAGTGAGAAGGGAGAGACTTACAGAGGGTTGGTCAAAGCATCTGAACGAGTACTGTAGCCTAAAGGGGCTCTCTTTCCCTTGCAAGAGGTTTAAGAAGTGCTCAAAGGAAGTGCTGTCAAAAGGACTTTCTAGAAGTGATTCTACATAGGTTTTGATTTTAAAAGATACACTGAAAAATATATTCTGCATTCAATGATAAAGGGAAGAAGAGTAAGGATTTTGATCTTATTTCTTTGTCCCACCTTTCCTGTGTTTTGAGGGTTGAGATGAAAGAAAAGGCAGCAAACTAGATGTGCAGTCTCAATGTCAGTATTTAGCATCTTACAGCACCTTGCATTTATTGCAGCGTGACTGTGGTGAATGTTATTCCTGGTGCTGTGGATAGTTTGAATTTCAGAGTCTGTTGAGAGTTAGGAGCAGAAGTCCTGTTTAAGCAAATAAGATTTTTGCTGGCATGGAACTTTCAGACACAGCTAGATATTTTCTATCTAAGTAAAATGACAGAGCAAGGTGGTGCCATAGTTAACCTGAAATATTTTTCTTCAAAGCATCTCACTTCAGAAAACTTCAGTCAATGCAAGACAAGGTTTTGGCAATACCTGACCAACAGCCCTAGTGTAGGTGTCAGCAACCTTGTGCCTCCTGGATCCCACTTCTGAAGGCATCTCAGCAGAGAGACTGTTGTCAGACTAGAAGAATTTGAGGTTTTTGGTATGTAAAAAGTTCTGAAAGCGTGCTTGATGAGTAGCTGTATATTCTTGAGATCTCATAAAGGAGTGATGAGAAAGAGGCTGTTGCCAGCTACACAAACTGGGGCAAAAAGGGAAAGCAAAGTGCAGGTGAGGAGCAGAAAAGATAAAATATTGACCGACTTCTCTTAAGTTACAGCAATCTTGGGTGTTATATCAAATACAGAATGTTGAAGCATAAGTGTTATTTTCAAGTAGGTTGTGTCCTATCAAAATAACTTGTTTCATTAGCCCTGACATTTTAGTGTCAAGTAAAAATGAAGGTGTGATGTGATATGTCCTGAGTTGAAAATTTATTTTTTTTTTTTAAATCACATTGATAAGTGTGTGGCTATTCTAAGCTAAAATAATCCCAGGTGTAACTCCTTTTGACCTCAAGAAAAAGTAGTTGCAGCTAATTAGCCTTTGGCATACTACACATTTGTATGGAATCTATTTTTACTGACACACTTTGAAAAGAACTATTTCAGTCTGGGCAAGTTTGCATGAACTTCCTTCCCTGTGCTTTGTGAAGGATGCTGAGATCTGATTTCTTCACTCCCAGGGAACAGCTTTTACCACTTCTAAGAGCAGGACAAGTGACAGAAGTGAGGTGTAGGACAAGCTAAAGACTACTGTTTTAGTCTGTTATATTCATTACTGTAGTAAATCAATGTAGAACAGGTTTCCTTTGTGTTAGGTACAGCCAGGCAGTATTAGTGCTGTCCTGAAGGCAGGATGGATGAAGTGCTGGAGAAGGGGCAGTCTGTAAAAGCAGGATGAAGAATAATATTGCAGAAAACACTTGGTAGTTCTCTAAAGGATTTATTGGGTTGGGTATAGTGGGGAGGGGCAAACCAAATGGCAAGAGAAATTGAATAGGTCAGTAAAGGAGAAATAGGGAAGGGAAAAGGTCTCACAATAAGTAAATTTGGTACCAAGAGACTGAATATGAGAGGGTGAGGTGGATACAGAAGGCTGGGAATGGGCTGTGAGTAAGCACAAGGCTGGGAACATCAGTCAGATTCATCAGAAATGCTTTGGCTGTAGCTGGTCATGCAGCCATTTGCACCCTTGGAGGTTGTACATCTTCCCTTGCAGGTCTTGTCCTAATTGCAGAAAATATGTGAGAGGCAAGGCCCTGTTTTTCTTAGAGCTACAGAGTTCTGTGTCCAGGAGGTTCCTCTAGGGAGGGCCAGATTCACTGGGGCCTTACTTTAATAACCCTGTCACACATCCTAAATTCTGCTTGTATTTCAGTGATATTTCTAGCTCCTGCCTTGAATCCTGTTCAACAAAAGTCAGTAGGGGAAAAAAAATCCAGTTTGCATTAGTCTCCAGGGCTACTTTGCTCGTGGTTTCAAATGTAAATATAGCTTTTAACAGAAATGTCTATGAGTTAAAAGTCTGCAACTGTCTCTACATTCATGTTCAAAAGTATAAAAGCCCAGGTTTTAGTGGCTGAAATCAGAATGGGCTTTCTGGAAAGTAAATGGAAGTTCCTGAGATTTTGATTCTGCTCTTTAAAATCTATTTAATCAGAAATCCAATGATTTATTTATGCCAAGAATTTCAGCAGTGTCTACTGATTGCAAGTGGTTTTTTATGTCTCCTTAGTGAAGTACCAAGAAAAGGTCAAAATTAATGCAGTGCTAAGAAATAGCCTCTGTAAAACTGTGTCAAGTTCAGGATCTGAAAATTGTTTCTTGTTTTTCAAAGCATTGCTCCTAGGAGCTCTGCTACTCAAATGATCCAGACTTGTCTTCATGTCCTTGCTTCACAGTAGCATGCTAAATGGCTGCGTGTTGTAGAGGGTTTTTTCATCCATTCCTAAATGATGAAAAGGAAAGCTGTAAAGAGCAAGAAGCTCTGCTCTGATAAATAATATTATTATTTCAACAGTCAGAGTAAAATAGCAATGTTCTACAGCAATCTGGTGAAGTTCCTGTCATTAGTTCTCTTCAGTTCAGTTCCATGTAGTTCTCTTTCCAGATCACCCTTGGCTGAAGAGGAAGACTTGTACTTTGTGGTAAGAAGACATGTCCAAGGGTATTTTTCAGTTCTTACAGTGGTTGTGATACATGAGCCCCTGTACCTTCCTCAAAAGGATTGTGATCTTTTTCCACAAATAAAGACCTTTCACGAAAGCTTTTAATCAAACAGAATGTGATGAACTGCTTTAAACATTAGCCATTCATATTGCAGAATGTCCTTGGCTGATGCACTGGAATTAACTACCAACATCATTTCGGAACAGCCTGACTGAATCCTGACTTGTGGGGTGTATTTAATGTTGGACAAGCAGATGGGAAGGAGACATCTGTGAGACTGGGCTGCAAAAATGTCTGTCCTTCAGGAGTACTTTCCTAAATTGTTTCTTTTGTGGACCATTCTTTTCAGTGAAGGAATGTGGGGACTAGCTATGGCTCCTTGTTAGGCTGCCTTACCAGCCATTTCTCTATGCTCACAGTGTGGAAATGTTTTATGACACTTTGTAGATCATGAACATGAAGGAACTCCAGAAAATGTTCCTACCCTAGAGATTTCAGCTCTGTTTTTAGGGGAGTCTGTATATAGAGGCAGCAGGAAGCATACTTCTACAGCAGCAGTGTAGTAAGACAGACTCTTAGATTGTCTTCATGCAAACAGTATTTTCTCACACTGCATCTGGTACAATTGCTTCTCAAAAAAATCTGAGGGTTTTTTTCAGGTTTCGACCTCTCTCTGTACCCATATTACAATAATCAAAGTAGATACTGGATTATGAATGGTATCTGGAATGTGAGGCTACTTTCCTGTCAAGGTCAGCCTACTGTTTGGTGAAAATGCTGCTACTGAATGGATTGTTAGCATCTGGAGGTGACTGCAAATTACAAAATATCTTCTCTCCCTGAGTAATCAAGTAAGAAAAAGTCTTAATTTGTCTCACGAATTTCAGTTATTTGTCTTTGAATGCCAGATGCTCCCATGCATTTTATGTTCCATATGCTTTTGTCTGCAGCATAGTTGGTGACTGATATTTTGAATGTCTTCTGTTGTGGTCCAAGAGCTGTGTGTAAAGGTAAATAAGATACAATACAAGCGATGAACTCACGTAAATGTATAGAGGAGAAGATAACAGATCAGTTGGAACAGTTTGAATGTCTCAGAGCAGAGAAAAGGACATTGTAATTTAGTAGCAGGAGGAAAATAGCCTGACTTTCCCTGGTGCAGCTTTTTCTTCTCTGTGATTGATATCTTTTCAACTCCATTGTCTTTAGCCATTGAACTCACCTGTGCTTCTGGAATTATTGGTATGTGCAGCTATTCACTTGCCCTCTCACCTGTCAGCAATGAACTTGCCTTGTTGGCATATGGTGCACTTCTTTCTCACCTTTTATTTTCATTTCTTGCTGAACTTACTTGTAATATATCTCAAATTTGTACTAGACCCAGAATTGGCAGCTGGCATAAAATTCGAGTGAATTTAGAGCAGCTACGATTAATAAATAGGAAAATGTTCATAAAAATGGTGATTGGGATGTCACATGGGCTCCTGTGCTTTATTGCACTTTCCAGCAGGCATCCAGACTGGCAGTAACTCTTACCTCTGGCCTCAGCTAAACTACCCTCTTCTCCCCTGAGTAATATTAGGCTCCTTATAAGTCAACAATGAAATTCATTTTTCCCCATTTGAATCGAACAAGGAGTATAATTTCCAGTTTGTATTTAGTGACTTAAATTTGCTGTTCTCTGCCACTCAATTTAAACAATGTTTTCTTACAGAGGTGTGCTTGTTGTTGGACTGCATGCCGGGAGCTAATGTCCCTTAACTACAGGAGTCTGAGAGAAGTTATTGCCAGATTCAAAGTTATTTCAAGTTACAAGTTAATTCAAACACAAAAGGGAAGCTTACAGAGGGTGGAAGCAAGGACAGTCTGGGAGAAATACAGGGAAATGGTCCAAGTAGACAGGGATCAGTTTGGGAAAGTTAAAGCCCTGATGGAATTCAGTCTGGCCAGGGAAATCAAGGGCAACAGCAAAAATTTCTATAGATATGTTGGCAATAAAAGGAAATTAGGGAAAATGTGGCCCCTCTCCAGAAGGAAATAGGAGACCTGGCTACCCAGGACATGGAGATGCCTGAGGTACTCAAAAACTTTTTACCTTCTCTGAAGAGAACGCTCCAGGTAACTGGAGTATCAGTAACTGTGATAGATCGAGGTCTTGAGATAAAATCTGAGATGAACTAGGCTGCATGCTTTTTGTTGACTTGAATTCTTTGCAAATCCAGCAACAGAAAATCCCAAGATCTAAAATAGATTTTTGTTTGTTTAATTGATTTGAAATTTTGCTTGAAAAATGAAACAATGAGTAATTAAGATCCCCCTCTGTGATGCTTTGAAGAGCTGAACCCCACTGAGCTGAACTTCAGAGTAAGCCAACAATAGAGAATAACTTTGAAGTACTAGCAAGAGGCATAACAGATGATTACAGCACTATGGAAAAAAAGAGAAAAAGTTTATTACAATGTTTTGTTTTGGTTTTTTTTTTCTCTTGAGCTGGGATACAAATCTCATTAGGGGAGTTCTATTGTCAAAAGATTTGCTCTGTAGAAGCCTTTGATAACATCATCCTATATAGTTGGTTACCATGATGTTTCCCAGAGGACAGTTGAAAGAAGGAGCTTTGGAAAATACCACCAGGAGGATACTTTAGATACTCCAAGCAGAAGGGGAAGCATAAGGCAAATGAAAAAATAAACAACAAACAAAACAAAACACAAAACCCAACCAATTGATTAATAGCTCGTTTTGTTAGTGATTCAATAAGAGAAATGGTCCTGGGAATGAACCCAGGGAGCAGGGGGTGAATGTGTGAGGTTACCACGAGCAAGACCTGTGACAGAAAAGAGCAGGTTCTTAATGCCATAAAATGAACACTTGAATTTTCACTGCCTAAAGCTACACAGTGAGAAGTGTTTAAAAAGATTGGTTCTTTGGGAGTCCCTGCAGGGCAAAAGTATTATTTTCACAGCTGGAGTTTAGCATGAATCTACTACTAGGGTGAAGATGTAAGGTCTTGTAAAAGATGGATGTTGTGTAGGGTTGCTGATGTCAGGGTCTCCTTGCTGGCCTTTGGATGAAATCATTGTGTGATATTCTCCCATACTCTAGGGTTGCCTTAGGGCACACAACCTTCCTTTTTTATTATTTTTATTTTATTATTATATTTTATTTAATCCCATACTGGTACCAACACCTCACCATTCATTTTGGCCCAGTGGTTGTTCCAAATGGTGATTGCTTTATAAAAAAAATCAATTTCTTTTTAATTTACCTAAACCTAGTTATGTTTCCAGTCTTTGAATTGTAAAAGTTTTAATTACTTTATTACCATGACTTTAATAATGAGTAATGCAGCCAGTGAACAGTTTAAATCCTCTGTAATAAGCTGAGGCTGTGCTAAGATTTATTGGTTACTTGGCTGATGGAGTATTCACTGTATTGAGTGCCTGAAGGGGCATCAGTAGTTTGAGAATATGGATGCTGAATTGCTGGTTTTCTCGTCTAAATGGTTTATATACTGTCTTGTGCTCACCCATTATTTCAAGTATTAAAATTGAACTTGGTATTAATGTAAGGCAGAAAATAGCTAATTTTTCTGCTCAACTCATTACCTCTGCTCTTTTGTTCAGGTCAGCTGTTTTGTTAGATTTTAGCATTCCATAAATGTGTTACTAAAAATAACATCTGCATTTACATTTTGAAAACAGCCTGGTGTGATTTTTTTTTTTTTTTTTAAATGTGCAATTATTTAGATAGCTTGCCCCATGACATCCCACAGAAACTCTAAAATGATTGATGGACTTGTGTCAATACAGCTTTGTCTGTCATCCTTTCTGGTTTTGTCAGGCTGCTCTACTGGACAGAAGAAGTGGCTTAAGAAAGGGCATACATTTGTAACTTGCTGTCATAATGACTTAAAATTAATTTGGAGCTATGCCAAATCTGCATTTTAACCGTAATTTAAGTTTTTTACAAATAATTTAAAGCAAGTTATTTAGCCTGTCAAAAGATACAATTCAACAAAATAACACTACCTGTGTCATACAGCTCAGGTGAGTAAAACTGCTTTGGAGACCATTGAGCTACAACTTAAAAGTGCTCACAGTGCAATACCTGGCCTGGATGATTCCAAAAGAAAGGGGCTTTGATTAGCTTTTGGTTTTGGATGCCCAACGTGACATGTTAAATGGGTTGTGTCTTTAAAATACATCCCAACCTTCCCATTTACCCACCCAGGACTGGGAGAGCTGAGCACTGAGAAACTGGGGCATGAAGCATCTCTTAAGATCCTGGCCTGTGTTTCATCTTGATTTAAAACCCCTGAAAACACTGAATGTTTGAACAGTCCAGTTACTGTCTTGACAGTTAGTCTAAGATAAAGGGAATTAGAATTATACCTTCTGTTCATAGAGGATAAATATTAAGTCACTCCTCAGGCAGAGCATGACTGTGAACAAACCCTTCCAAAGCAGGAGTGTAGTACAGCCTTGATTTGTAAAATCTATAAGGTGAAGAATTTTAGAAGTCAGGAGAAGAATTTTCTAGGCAGGCCTACATCATGGAAGAAGTACTGAAATGATTTCTTATTTTCATAGTTATTTTTTCCTATTGCAGTTTAAGTAAATGTTGCTCCTGTTCTTTCCAAGTGATGATGAGGTAAATGCTGGAACTGATGTTAATTTCATCAGGTGTGGGAAATTGTATCTTCTGTGACAGTTGCTGCATTTGAAGAAGTTTCTGTGGTCAGTCAGACTTAGACCTTTCCATTGCTAAGAAGATGTGAAATAATTACAGATCTGAAGCATGATCTTTGATGAGATTTCTAGAGAAAGTGATGAATATCAGTAAAACATACTCAAGAAGTCACAACATTTGGTCATTGCCAAATGCGTTGACCTGAGCATGACACAGATCATGTATCAACTCTGATTAATTGAGCAATGTGATCATTCTGACAAATGTGTGCAAAATTAAGTAATATCAAAAGGAATATTTGCATTTCAGGAAAGGCTTCAGACCATCAGAAGCAGCTTCTGCTGGGAATAGTAGCCTTACCAAGAGTTTTGAGGCTGTTGAGCATTCTGATTATCTCACAGAACATAGCTAAGTACCTAAAATTGAGGAGATGGGGAGGACTGAGTAACAGCTCAGATGTGAAGTTATTTTCTCTTCTGTTTCCTTGGCCAGTTTATTGCAAAAAGAAGAGGAAAGTGAACTTTGTGGTAGCTGGTAACTATAGTTAAAGCTGCTTCACTTAGACTCAGTGTTCTCTGTCTTCTACCTCAAGCCTTTCCCATTTGCCATCTCAAACCTTCCTTTTCTGTTTAGCAACAGGGGAAGGAAAATGAGGTTAAGAGCCTGGGGAATGCCAAGTGATTGTCTCATTTTTGACCCTGCCTTGGTGGTGTATTCCTTGAGCACCTCTGTGTTCTGTAGGCCTGTGAACCTTTGTCATAGAGCAACATTCTCATTAGAACTTTGTAAAACCCAGATACATATTAACAAGGCATCTGAAGCTGACCTTTTGTCTGGGAGAGAGATTGCTGATGGTCTTGACAGTGATTTGTGAAGTTTGCTTTCCTCAGTGAATTTAGGAGCAGTTTAGTATTGAAACTTAGTTTTAAATCATGCATTTAATTTAACAGCTTTTTCTCTAGATCTGTAGATCTGAGCATTAATGGATCAGTCATATTTCATTTAGTGATTATAGAGCTTGATGTCCCTCTTATTCACCTTCTGGAAATGCTTTGGCAGCAGAACTGACATGGAAAAATGCATAAGGAAGGGTAGAAAAAATAAATGCATTATCAATTTGGCTGATGAAGTTCAACATTTTCAGTTCTGGTTGCGACCCACTGTTCATCTCTGGCAATTTAAATATACATATGCAGTGTCCTGTTTCAGAATGAGCAGGACAATAGGTAGGCTCTAGTCCTATTAGCTTAATAAATCTTTACCAAAAGAGGTTTCTCTTATATTGCAAATTAATGCTGCTGCTGCTCTCATTTATGTATTGAATTTAGAGGTATGCAAAATGACTTCAAGCCTTAGCAGGGTTTATTTATTTATTTATTTATTTATTTATGAAGTGTGCTTTCTTATCTCTTCTAGAGATGCTTAAAATTGCAAGAATTGCTGCACAGTAAACCATTGTCTCTGCTCATGCAGTAGCATCCCATTGTCTAGGGCATTTCTTTATCAAGGCAGTGCAGGATGCTGTAGATCACCCATGTCACTAGCCATAAAAGGTTTGGGAAAAGGATCTTAAAGACACTTTGGGGCAATAAATTTGATTTGCATGTTATGTGTTGTGTTTGAATATAGTAAAGAAGTGTTCAGCTTGTCCAAAGCCCAGAAGAAGGGCACAATTGGTTGCCTGCAACCTGAATGCACTGCTAAAAATAAACTATAAAAGATTTTGTTTGGAAGGGCTTGGGGGTGCTTTTAAGCCTGGTAATCTTCTCATTGCTAGTTGATTTGTGATACTTTACCTAGCATTATGAGAATATTGCTATTTTGTGTGCATTAGAGTGGTTGTTTGTAGCACCTCAGGCTTAATGATGTGATTTTGTTCACTGACAGACACAGTTGTTGAAGCTGTAATAGAGGAACTTGTGTGGATGTTCCTTTATTCTTACTGAGACTCCCAGACCACTGTAGGTGCTCAGGGTGGAGGTAGAAGTCTGTATTACACACTAGAAGATAGTAGATATTAGTGGATTCAAGCCTTCCAAATTACAGGGAATGGGAAGAAATTATGATCTGCTTTGAGACAAAACCACTCTGATACAGGCTGAAGATTTTTGAGCCTCAATTTGGGAATCCAAGTGCATTCCTCC
The DNA here is from genome assembly GCA_025447755.1 of Corythornis vintsioides. Taxonomy (NCBI): domain Eukaryota; kingdom Metazoa; phylum Chordata; class Aves; order Coraciiformes; family Alcedinidae; genus Corythornis; species Corythornis vintsioides. The sequence goes on along the minus strand of JAOEGS010015866.1, from coordinate 11,477 downwards.
TTTCCTCTGTGTGGAGAGGTCAGAAGTCATTTCAGTCTCTGCTCTCTTGGGAGTTGCAGTGATTTCTTTTTCTGTGATGACTTAGGAGCTATTGACTTTGCCCCAGGGAATCTAGTAAAATAGGATTTCAAAATGGGACATGAATTTGCATCAGGGCACTGAGTACTTTGCTGATGTCTCTGTGGAAGAACTTTTCCTCTTTGTCCAAACATGGATGAGTGATTGTCTAGCCACATGTTACTACAGGTCACTTAAGATGTTATTGTAAGTCTAGGGATGTATCTGGTTCTCACATCATACCTAATTTTCTGTTTGGGAACCACTACCAGAATTAAAATTACATCACTGTTATCACTGTTTCTGTGGAGTAGGCACTGGGGGAGGCCTAGAGTGGACCCTGCTGCAGCTGGGAGCTGTGTCCAGGAGCTGGATTCTGGTACCACATTCAGGAACACACCTGTCTGGGTTGACAGAGCCCTCCTTGGGTGTTCCCAGGAAGGGACCAAAAGAGACCCCGAGCCAAGCTGAGCAAAAGCTGGCTAAGTGGTCCAAGAGGGCAAAGAGAGAGAGCCCCCCAGGAGAAGAGGAAGACCCTGCTGATCCTTCAGCTTTGTACTGAATATGACACCTCTGGGCTGGAATCCCTCACTGGTCAGCCTGGGGTCACCTATCCTGGATGCTCCTCCCTGCAGGGGCACCTTTTCCTTTCTGCACACCCAATGTGGTGCACAAGCCCCAGCAGTGGCCTTGGTCTGCACCCCAACCCTTGGCACTGACTCTGCCCATGGAGACATTGCCTGTGAGAACACCCTGCTGACTGCAGACAGTGCAGTTAGAACTGAGCTGAAACTTGAAATCACTGAACAGAATTAGTTCTGTTCTCATTCAGACCAGAACAACCTAAACATTTTCAGGCACTGAGGCAAACAATAGATAGGAGAATCTGGCACTACAGCCAATTTTCGAACACATGTTTTGAGCAGCCAGTACAGTGATGATAGAGATGTTGAATAGTTTTTGGGACCTCCTCTGGTTCACTCAATATTTGAAATATAGCACTGAGATATAGACACTGTCTCTGGATTCACAAGGGACTGAGAAGCCACCATTTGATTATTTGTATGAAAACAACTGTTTTTTTCTGAATGTTTTTTCATCATGGTGGTAGTGCTGTAGCACAGGTTTGTTTTGTTCATAGAAGGTCTTCTGCATTCATGCTAGAAGCAGCTGAGAGAGAAGCTGAGTGGGAAAACTGAGCCACTGTATTTTCACAGAGAATACATGGTTTAGACATTCCACAAGAAACATTCAAGTAGCAATATACCCAAAACTAAATAAGCATAAGGAATGTGTTTTCAAAGCAGCCTGGAGAAGTTGTGCCAATTTTTAAATTGTCAAGCTTCATCACCTTCATTTCTTGGGAAAATCCTACCCAATCATGTGAAAATACATTTTTGTGTAACTGAGATGCCCAGACTTTCTTTTCCATGTTTACACGTGGAAGTTGGGAAGCAGTCCTGCTGTGCTAAGATGTCAGTATCCATACAGAGCATGATGGTTATTGAGAACTATTTGAGCTCATCATGGTTTATCTTTTCAACACTTTGGTGGAAATTCATTCTTGGGGGGCCTGGAAACCTTCATCAGCTGTGAAGGTTGTGTGGCAATCTCCACCCAGTGCTGTCATTGTCTTTCTTTTGTATGTTTATTTATGTTTAGAGAGTTAAGATGGATAAATCTTTGAGTTCTTGTTGGCAAAATCCCGTGTTGAAACCATTGATTTGCTTTTCTGAAACTTCATTATATCTTGGCTCAGGGCCTGGCTCCCCAAAGTAGGGTGGGCTGTGGGTTATGAGCTGGAATACCATTATGGATGTCAGTTCCTGCAGAAGTATAAATCACAAACCTACAAGGTATTAGAGTCTTAGTTTTTAACACAAAAAGCTCAGGCAGACAAACCCCAAACAGCAGCTCTTCCCCAAGTAACTTTCCTTGGGTAAGTGTTCTTTGGAGGACTGCAGTAAAATGAATCCCAAACGTTAGAAGCCATTTTTCAGTCTCAGCTTGCTTTATCTGCCAACTTTCTGTTGGAGTTTCATCTATTAAAGTTCCAAATGAGTGTAAATTCCAGTTCATTGCCCACTGATATTTAAGCCCTAAGACTAGTGCAGTAGATTTTATTGACACATTTGAAAGTTAACCCTCTCCTGTGCTCCTGTGCAGATAGTCACTGACAGCACGGGCTCCTAAACCTCTCACAATCCCTAAAATATTTAGAAATGTGGCAAGTATTGAAGCCTTTGGCTGCAAATAAATTACATTTGTCTGAATTACATTCAGTAGATTCATGAGGTAACTTATTCAGATGTTTTACATCATTATCTCTGAGGTAAAACAGCCACTTCAGACAGAAGTCCTGATCCTACCCCTGTCAGCAGGAGTTGTCTCCTTGACTTGGCCTGAGTTTCAGAGAGGAGAAGCATTGGCCTCTGCTCTCTTCACTGGCCCTGCTACCAGACCTCACCACATTCCAGTGCAGAACAAGTCTAAGTGAGGTTTTCCTTCCCCAGGAAAATGGAGAAGTTTCCAGTAGGATGAGTTGTCTGTACGGAGTTAATAAGACACTTTCTTCCTTCCCTACCCCTCCTGTCAAAGTTGTTATAATGGGAAACAGACATGGACAACTGCTTCAGCTGTTGCACATTTTTTATCTCAAAGTTACATTTTTATAAGTAGCTCATAAAAGAGTAATAAATTCTGATTTGCTAAAAGCCATCTGGGTAATGGATTGCTTCAGAACTATTTATAATAGCAGCTATCTATGTAATTAACAGTTATAAAACATACTGCTTGTGCCTGTGAGATGCATAGTACCATTGTTTATTAACCCTTTGTGAGGATTGCATGGCTGCATTCTAAAGTCCAGAACAGATTTTTGTTTGAAGAAAGTGTAATATTGAGTTAGCAATTTCAAATACCATTTCTAACTGTCCTGTGTCTCTGGAAATAGTCTCTCTTCACCAGAATGCACTCTTCTGGAAGGCTTAGACTTTGGCTTTAAACCTAATGATTGATACCACTTAAATTCAGAGCTTGGTGAAGGCAGATGCAGTGATGGGGCCTGAGTTTGGTCAGCCTGAGCAATGTGTTCTTTTCAGCAAATATGGTTGTAAGCCTCAGACAGACCTGCCATGGAGAGCTGGAGAACACTGTGAACACATGCCAGTCTGCTCTGAACTCTACATTAACTCCACATGTGTGGGGATGAGATTCAGGTAGAATTTGATAGACTTCCATCAAGTCCAGCCTCACCTCTCCCTCCTGGTCTGGCACACAAGAGACTCAGCCAACCAAAAATGCAGTACTATTAGGAGCTACCCACAGAGCCAGCACTGACTGGTGTGGTGAGTGTGCAGAATTGTCCTGCTGTGTCCTCATTCAGCTACTTCTGTACCTTTAGAAACAAAATGGAAAGGACATAAGTGGTTTTTTTGTGTCTTTCTCAGTGGTATTCAAACTGATGTCTAAGAGTTGAAGTTCTTTGGGCTGGATCCTCTTTGTTGTGCTCAACAGTCACCTTCTACTCAAGACAATTTTGCCAAGTGTTTCTTTAAAAGTCTCTCAAGGATCCAGCAAAATAAAAATGCTTAGCTGATCTTGTGTGAAAAGAGAGAGACTGCAAGCACACAGCAATTTCAGAGAAGCTGGAAGGAATTTTTAATGTGACTGAAAGTGTCTGAGTGACAAATTAGTAATAAAAATGTCACTAATTAGACCGTAGTAGAATCTTGATAATCAAAACTACTTGGGTGAGACTAAATATATTCAGATGATGGGGAGCCCAGATAATGGGAATCAGCTGAAGAGAGAGGCAAGCTGGCAGCTTGTTACAAAGGGAGGCTTAGAGAGATGGTGGGTGTTGTGAATAAACAAGCATCTCACATAATTTACAGAACACAGTCCAAAAGTAGCACTGAAAGGACAGCTGGAACAAGAATTTTAAATAGTAGGGAAATGTCAGCTCCTTTGAACAAAGAAGGAGACAATGCTGGAACTTCTCAATGTGGTTCTATTGAGACAAGTAAGCCTGAGAAGTCTTGTTGTAAAGCCTCTGAAGTCTGCTTTGTCCTACCAAACAGATCTGCCTGCTCAAGGGGCCTCTTGGATCCTCTGTTTTGCCACCAACACAGATCTGTGATATGGGACATCAACAGGAATTGGGTCTGTGGTGGAATAAATTGCCTCTTGAAGAGGGGTAGGGGCAGCTGATGTCCTCAGGGAACAGGTTACTTCTGTGGTAGGAACTGGTGTCACACCTGCCAGGGAAAGGGAGGAGACACTGGGAAGTTTTCTTTATCTTCAGAGCAGCTGGTTTAATAAATGCAGTTCAGTAGAAAATAAACTGAAAATGATAGAAGCTGCCCTTTTCAGGAGGGTGAAAATTGGATAGCTAGTAACAAAATGGCTGTAGAGGGAATGAATAATCCAGTGTTGGTATCAGCTGTTGTGTGAGGAAGATCTCTTAATCAAGAGCTTTTTGAGTCATTGGTTAACTTGAACTGATTTACAGGGATGCTGTGATCCTTTATATTTATTTATTTA
>JAOEGS010015865.1:38505-49079 GCA_025447755.1 Corythornis vintsioides | reverse complement strand
GAAAGGCTTCTGGGTAAATAATGTAAATAAAAAAAAAAAAAAAAAAAAAGAAAAAAAGAAATATTAAAAACATTAATAGATTAAAAAAACCCTCAACACCTCTGTATTCCACACAGATTTTTCCACTTTTAGAAAACAAAAGTTGAAATTTAACGTCCTGCTTGAATTTTGGCATATGCATGTTTATACTCTGTTAGATTCCAATTCTTGCTCAGCAGTTTTAGCACAGGATTGTTGTCTGCTGTTGTTTGTAAGTCTTGCCAGTGTGAAAGAGATGGATTTCTCTTTGACAAATCATTACTGAAATCAGAAAAAAAAAAAAAAGAAGTTGCCAGAGATATGCCTACTTACATGTCTGGGCTTTAAAAAAAAGCTAACCAAGATGAAACAATGGATTATAAATTCTGGCATTACTTGACATTCAAATTCTTCTGCCTGCATGTCTAATTCAGTACTGATCCACAGCAAAAGACCATGCTCACAGAGATGTGTAGTCTATCCATCACAGAGGAAATTACACTGAATGACTCTTCCCTGGATTAGCTGAGGTATTGAAAAATCTGAGGAAGAAGAGGAGTAGATTTTCTGACACTAATTACTATTTGGAGTCCATGAAATACCAATGGATTTCAAAAGATTCTGTTCAAATTGGGACATGGTTATGTGGCCACCCAGGTTATGAAACAATTATTATGAAATATTTGTCTACCAATATTTACATTGAAGAGTGCTTTTTAGTGAAATTGTCCAAATCACAAAGTGATTAAATGGACATTCAGCTGGGTGTTATTTTGTTCCATTTTTGAGAGGGTGAGCTTTTGAACATGGTGATAGGGTGGGTGAATTAATTAAGGGAACAAGAAATCAATCCCACTTTTGAAAACTGTGAGGTCAAAACAAACTAGAAGCTGGGGACAGGGAGGTAATATGTGGCTTGTGTTACCAATCATTCCATTACATATCATGTATAATACATGTCTAACATAGAATGGGTGTACAGAGTTCACCAAATTGCTGCTGCACAGTAGTTTTCTCTTTTCTCTGTGTGTAATTCCAAAACAAAACTTGCTTGCCCATTTCTCCTTCAGGTGAAAGCCTGGCTGTGCCCCACAGGTCAATGAATCTGCTCTGGGCTTCCTTGGAAGAGAGCTCCAGAGTCAAGAGTCCTCCACTGAAAATGTCTCACTAGTGACTGCTAGACAATTAAACTGGGGGGCTTCCTGCTCAAGTGCCTGTTAACCTCTTCTGTCCTGGGGAGGAAGAAGAAATGACAGAGGTAGACTTCAAGCCGTTCAACTGCTGAGCTCCATTAGGAGTGCTGGTGAGCTGTACTAGTACAGACACAGTCCTGGTGAGTATTCTGTCACAGGATGGCCTATGTCAGATGACATACCTGCTAGTGCCTTTCCTGACAGCATGCCAGCCCCAATGATACATCTAGGAAGAGGAAATACACCACTCTAGAAAAGAAATCTTGCAACACCTCACTCAAGATATGGATATAGGGTAATGAACACATTCCTATACTGCCAAAGCTTGGTGGAAAGACAGGCAAATGATCATCAAGAAATGAAATATCTCTTCTCCCAGGATATTTATGTTCCTGCACATTCCTTCTTCAGCAACCGCTCTGTCTCACCCAGATTATAAAACTCAGTTAATTTGTTTATACCTCCCTCTCAAGTTCAGCCAGGCTTTTGATGGGCAACAATGCTGTTTCTCCTGGACTAGACAAACTGCTGCTAAGCAGCACAATGTTATCATGGTGGCTTACATAGTTTCCTCTCCTACCAAAAGCAGGTCATAGGAAATATCAAAATAAAGATAAAATATTTTGTGAAAAAAAAGGTGTTTCAGCTAAAGAAGAATGGCAATGTTTTACTGGCACGAGGCAGAGGACTGTGACTGTTAAGCAACTGAGGAATTGATGTATCAGAACAGGAATTTTAAGATCCTCCTTCTCTATAATTCCTTATGGTCCTGTACATACCCAGAAGCCTCTCAAATAAAACAGTAGTGTGGAAAATTAATGTTGTGTTGACAATATTTATCCTATTTAGCCTTTGTTCTGTCCCATTCATGTCTATCCCTTTTCTATTTACTTTGTAAGTTGTCTGTGAAAGTACTGTTCTGTTTCTTTTACAAAATTCTGTAGGAACATTTAAGAAGTCCAAATATTGTTATATGGAATTGCTGGTCATTTTTATGGTTACATTAGAGGACTCAAAATTGAATAGCACAATGTTTATTTCAGGGAAACCATGACAGGTGTCTCTATCAATTGTCAGATATTAGATCTCTGCATAATGTGATTTACCCTGGCAGGACCGTGTCTGGTGCTGAAAGAAGAACAATTTACATTTCCCATGACCGGTAAAAAAACTTTTTCTTAAAAACATATGCCTTTACCATTCTCAGATACTTTTTAGTGATAGAAAACCATGGTTTCAGTTAGATTGCTTCATGTTTTAGTTACTTATGGTTGCTGAATATGTGCTGAGCAACTCTTTCTACTTAATGTGCTCCAGAATCTTCTCTGACACCTCAACTTGTTTTACCTTTATTATCTGAAGAGACAGATAGTTTTGTAATATCTTCTGGGTGGAAGGCAGATACAAACAGGTTATCTACCTCACCCAAGATGTCTCCATCTTCCTTAGAAACCTTCCAGCTTTTTCGTAAGTCCAGAAGATTCAGCAAGTCTCTGACATTTTTTTTCTCTTGAAGTGAAATTAATAAACTGTGAATTCCTTCTGAAAGAAAGCAGGAGAGTTTTGGTCAAAATTCCTGATACTTTATATGCTCCTGTCAGCTCTGAATGTGGGAGAAAACACTAGCCAAGATGGCAAGGCTGGTGGTGCTGATGGCATTGCAGTTTTCATTTCTGTTATACTATATGTCTCAAATATGTATATTTGAATGCAGATCAACACAAATTTAGCAGGAAACTTCCTGTGTACCACACTCAACCTCTGAAATAATGAGTTTTGTGAGAGAAAGTGAACAAAAGTCCCTGCCATCTAGTCTTCTCAAGTGCTTTTCCAACTGGAGGTGTGGCTCCTGTCAGACTGAAGCAGGTGTGGGTGTTTGCATTCATGCATGAGGTAGGAGTCAGATACCCGGGTGCATTGTTGCCCCTATTCATTCTGTAGGAATGAATCAACACAAAAGTCTGTAATGCTGGTATTACATGGACTCCACCAGCCAAAGTTTGGCCAGGCATCTTACTACAGCTTCTGCAGGTCAGGTAGCTCCATGTCATCCAGAGCAGGGATTTTGGGATTTGGATTTTCACAAGGAAATGAATGAAAAGAGAGCCTAATAGTGAATGGAGGTTAACCACAAATGATTAGAAATGTTGATATTGGACCCTCTAAATCTGAAGAAAAACTAAACTAGGCCCTTCAGACCAGTATTACAAATGCAAAAATGTATTATTAATGTGTCAGGCTTGGCTGCAACATTGTCCCAGTGCACTGTTAGAAGGTGGAAAAGAGCTCCATTAAATAAGAAGCTTAGCTTTTTAAAAATTAATTCTTCCAAGCATAGATTATTTCTGCACAATGAGAAAAAGATTCGGCCACTGGAGATGATACTGCAGTGGAATACCACAACACACTCTATTTCAGAGCATTAGGATAAGGAGATCCCAGGTCACTGGCTGACAACTTGACTAAGTTTCTTCAGAGAGCTTATATGGAACATTGTTATTGAGATGTAGTGTCCTTGCAGAGGGACACCATGAAGGTGATCTGGGAAGCAGCAGAAAAGAATGCAGGAGATACTAAGGAAAACAAACAAACAAAAAAAGACAAGTGTGGGAATAAGTAAAATAAATAAATAAATAAATAATAGGTTGTAGAATGGGAAAGACAGCCAAGAAGAAATGTTAATAAAAGATATTGGATGAAAGCCCAGAATAGCACAACAAATCCAAACAACTAGCAAATGTACACATAACAAGGTGAAAATCAGAGTTCATCCTCCCCCTGCATGCAGAATCAAGCAAGTAGAGCTACGGGCAATTTTAGAGAATGGCAGCTCTGAAGCAATCTGAGTATAAACATTATTTTCAGGCCAAAAGACAGAGACACCCCTATACCACCTGTGAAGTACTGAGAGATGATGTACAAAATGATGACACAATTAAAACATTCCATGTGCCATTTTTTAAGATTTCTCAACATGATGTGTAATAAAATCATCAAAAACAGTTATCTCAGTTGTCTGTACAATGCCCATTCTCTAACAAGTTTAATAAAGATGTAAGGGCCTTTTACCTAACATCACCAAATGAGTACAAAACCAAGTTTCAGATGTTTTTATGTACCTAATGAAAATTATTAAATCACAGTTACTAGGTACACATTGAAATCTCTATTTTTCTATTCACTGAATATTTGAATTATTTCAGATTTACTTGAGAATTTTAAATAATAAACATTACTGCTTCTATTTCCTCAAAAAATATTTGTGAAATCTTTAATAAAATTCTTCACATGCAGTAGTCAAGGTTTGGTCATAATGTTATAGGTATTTCCTGGCTTGATGAGCAGCATCACTTCAGCAACTGGGAGAGATTTAACAAGCCTCTGAAAAGTGGGTGTATTTATACAGGTTTTAAAGTTTTTCATAATTACAATCCTTCTCCTCCAAGACTAAACATTGTTTTTGATAGTTTGTATGTTTAAGAATAAGGAGATGATGCAGTTAGTGGTCAAGTGTATTAGCTAAATGCTAGTTTTAAAGTAAGTTTTCTCATTCAGAAAAAAAAAAAAAAAGAGAAAGAAAAAAAAGAAGCAGCTGATTCAGACCAACTTGAAAAGGATTTGTTATCCTTTTATTTCTTCTGTCAGAGTTCAGACTGGGGTTTGGAAAGCTGCTTCCCCTTGTGAACCCAGAAATATCTCTCTTTAGAAAAAGTTCCACCTCCAGGACAAATACATGAACAGAAAGTATTATTTTTATCCTCAAGTATCAGGATGGACATGCTTAGAATTCTTAAAAAGTAATTTCATCAAGTACTTCAAGATACTTAACTTTTAAGTAAGTGCACATATACGAAGACAGATGTTCACATGGAATTGGAGGTGGAATAGCTTTAGGTGAAAATATGGTGTTTTCTTTTCACAGTATAAACTACTTCCAGCTAACAAGAACAATGTTGACCTCCACTTTGCACATAGGAAGTGAAACACATTTAAAAATTAACAAAAGTATTATTATACAGAGCTGCACAATTGGAAGCTCACCTTCTGTATGCAGCAGTTCTCAAAGAACTGGTACAGTTTCAAGTATGTCATAACAATGACAGGGAGAAAAAAATGAAGATATAGATTAGATATAGGTAGAGATGGAGATATAGATAGCTATAGATGATTAAAGACAGATGGATATAGATATAGATAGATGTAGAATGTGCCTGGGTTTTAGGCTCAGCAGAGAAGATGGGAGATGAAGGCTTAGAGGCCTTTCAAACCACTTTTTTTCTGAAGGAAGTGAAGCTCAGAATTTATAGAGAGGCTTTAAGAACTTTCTGAATAGGTCTTTCAGCAATTTAAGGTAATATAATGTTCACCATAAAGAAGTTACAAGAGTGCTTTGCTTTTACACAACTTTAAAATCCACAATGTGAAGATATTTAGATTACTACAATGCCTTTACTATACTGTTACCCACATTTTGGAAGTGCTCTCCTGGCAGCTTTCAGAGGACTATGTGAACCAGTCCTGCTGGTGTAAAACCAACTCTCTGAGGATTTAGCAAACAGTGTACGGGGGCTTAAAGGAAAAGCACCCCTTTTTACAAAAGGAGACCATGTGTGGGTGTCTAAAAACCAAAAAGACCCTTGAAAAACACTGGGAACAGACATTAACTGATTAGATTTTCATACTGCATTAAATTATTACCCAGGCATGAATGATCATGTTCAGGAGAAAAAATTATGAGGATAAGAAGGTTGTTGGTCTCTTTACCCGAAGTATTACAGAAAGTTAATACCAAACAGAGCAGATTTCACATGACTGGAAAAAAATATAGTTGTGAAGGAAGAAGTATTTATTGGTAAAATAGTTGCCATGGCCTGCTCAATTCTACAGCTTTGTGGAAATGACTTAAATCTATGCTATTTAGATATTAGGCACTGCTGGAAGAAAATAAAAACAATGAAAGTTTTAACATTCTTCTCTCCAGAAACATTAAGGTTAGATTTGGCCCATAAAACATTATTTCAGATTTTGCAAAGTAGGTAATTAAATGTTTACAAATGCACTGCCCTTGTGGCAGCAACAGCAAGATTCCCTTTCAAATTATACTTGTAAGAACAAAATGTATTGAACCTTCAGTACTAATATGAAAAAAGTTGTACTGATTCAGTCTTTATATCAAAGTATCCACAATCAAAAATAAGGCACATCATAGAAAAAAATTATCCTAATGAGGTTAACACATTTATACTGAACATGTTTATTGTGAACAAGTCAATATCTTAATTTTTTCCCAGTTTAAAGTATTCATAATCTTCCCTTTACCACAGTCATCTCCAGAGGGTTAAATAGCCTGTTTGCCCTCACCACATAGGAAATACTTAGGCCTCTGTGAGCACCACTGACACTAAATCTGAAATCAAATCAGACCACATAAGACACATCTCATTTTGTTTCATAAAAAATGGAGAACCCGTCACTCTTCTCCTTTTTAAAAATGTAAGAGGTAGTTGTTCTACAACATGAATGATGTCCTTGAATTTCTTTCTTGGCAATGAGGAAGCAAATCCATGTGTGACACGAGCTGTAAACTCATGTCTCTCTGTAATCTAACCTAGGTCACTAGCATGTCTCTGTATCCTGCTGGCTATGGCACAGAGTGTAAAACAGTATATTAAAAGAACAGCATTTTGACTTGTATTTCAAAGACTGTAACAGGACGTCAAAGAGCCATATAACAAAATAAAGTTCCAGATTCATCTGCTATGGTTATTGAATATAACTGGGGCAGAAAGTAAAAAAATTTTCTCCTTCCCTGATTTTTATGCAATCAGATCTGTAATTCCTACTGATATTTCATTCTGACAGGGTTTGAAGGTTTTAGAGTGGTTTTTTTTAAGTGGGTCTGGTCTTTTCTTCATTCTGACAAAATATGTTTTCAAATCACACTTGTGTCTGCAACACACCAGACCAGAAATGGTCTCAGGAAGGAATGGAAGTCAATTTATAGAGGTGTGACTTACAATGATGTGATTTCTCTGCTGGACTGTAAAAGACTATGAAAAGTCCTGGCCATTCTTTGCATGTTGCCTAGTCTTGGCATAAGGTCCTTGTATGGAGGACTACAGTGAGGACTGTTGCTAGTTGTGACTACTGAAAATGTGGTCCACCATGACCACAGTTTCAGTGGTGATATTACTCAGGTTAAAACTCACTGATAATCATTCTTTAGTTTCTCCAGGCAGCACACACTTCTGGACAGATATCTATAGGAAGAATTCCCTTTTTTTTTTGTTAGCTCTTTTGTTTTGCTTTTTTTTTTCTCTATCTATCTACTTTTAAGATCCCATATGGCTATAATTATTTATTACATGTATTACTATAGGCTTCATAATTGTTCACTGATTGTCTACCAGGAGTTCTGGTAGATGAATCAGATCCTCAGTGTCCATATCTGAGAAAGCTGAATTACACTGACATCTCCACTGAGTACCAACTAGACACAGATTACCATAAGGGAGGACCACATGTGGAACCTACACATACATATCTAAGTACAAGTACCCTGTTCCAAAGCTAAGCTCTATCCTGTAAGTCTAGTAGACTTGGAAGTGGATGAGGAGAGGGTGGTGGTTTCTACATCACTTAGGAGATGGTGGTTTCTGTATACCAGCATAATCATTTTAGGGATCTTTGTAGGCAAAACAGAAGAGTCTCAAGAAGGGATGAACTGAAGATTTTTAGGAGAAGCTTTCTTCCAAAATGGAGAGAGCGTGAAGATGTTTGTTTGAATGTTGAGTAAATGGGTGATGAAGGTAAGAGTTTTCTTAGCAGTACCAAATGAAGTGGAAAACATTCCAGCCCCCTGGAATTACAAAATATGCAGCTGGGGCCACAGAAGCACCCAGGCTCTCAGATCACAGCAGAGAAAGTTGCAGCTGGGGTCAAAAACCAAATGTATAGCCTCCACCCCCTGTGAACTTTACAGGTATTTTTAAGGGCTTTTTGGGAAAGATAATCTTTAAAGCATCCCAGTTCAGTCAATGGCATCGTGATGGGAATGTACACATCCATGTATCCGTGTACAAACATGCTCCATAGAGATCAGCTCAGACACAGGATCAATAACCACCAGTGACCCAGCAGCCTCAGATAGGGGAGCTGAAGGTCATCTCACAGCTCAGGAGAGGCTTACCTCTCCCCAAGCAGTACCTTGCTGGCGTTGAGATACTGGCACATAGCAGCAGTGCCACTGGAAGCTGCTCTTGGCAGATGAGAAGGGAGCAATGCAGAGCTGCCATGGGGTCTCCCAGAGGACAGTAGAAGCTGGGTGTTGGGGGACTGATGAGCTGCCACAAAAGCTCCCCTGGGAAGTGTTGTAGCTGTCACTCATGCTTCATACACGGAGCTGGAGCAGGGATGAGGATGCCATGCATGCCAAGGACAGCTTGAGGAATTTTCTGATTGTGGAACTTTAGGGATGGAGGACAGCACTTGCCTCAGGTTTTAAGAGAACCACTTAGTTACTTAAATGAAAGTAACAATATCTTGCAAGATGGCTCTTCATAGAGTCATCCATAATCAGCTCTGTTCCGCATTCACAGCAGCTTCAGGGACACTGAGGTTTATTTCAGCATGATGCATAATCCCAAAGTGCAGTTCCTTGTCTCATTCCCTGATTATGCACCACCATGCATTTCTTCTTAATTTGTATACAGTGGTAATCTCACCAAAGGTCCTGTATCCCAGGTAAATCAGGTTATTACTGTGACATGTTACTGTTACAGTTTATAAATTCTTGCAGCTATTATATATATTTGCTACACACATTGTGGAAGAACATAGAAAAGAAATTGTTTCAAGATTAAACATATCAAAATGCAGAATCTTGTGGTGCTAATTATTTCCATTTTATTTTTGTTTCCCATGTTTGCATGTTTATACAATGCTCCAGGTAAATGTTCCCCCATAGATGTGGGTGGGTTTTTAAAAAATCGTTGTCATATTATCAGGGCATGCAATATAATAAACAGATCTGTTAAAGCACCAGTGATGTCTCTATTGGCAGACTTACAAAAGAGCTCGGTGACCTTGGTTAATTAGCCATGTAATAAACCAGAACTGAAAGAGCCTATTCCCACAAACCACAGCACAGCACCCCTCCACCCCCTGCTTGTCAGAGAGGCTCTGAATGGGAAGTCAGCAGACGCAATGCAAAGTGCATCCACTTAGCCTTAGAGCCCTTTGGAATATATGCAAAGATTCACAAAGACATTTCCTTCCAGCCACTGATTAAGAAATAGTCTTTAAAACAAAAAGATAAATTTTCTGAATACTTGTGACAGTTATTTCTCTCTTTTTTTTTTTTTTTTTTAATGTGGCTAGTACTGCTTAAGTTATATTTAGATAAATGTGTGTATTTCTGAAGTCTCAGAACATCTGGATTTTAAATACAACTTCAAAATTTATTCTATTTCAGAAACTTTTTCTATAAATTTTCTGATTGGTTCTCATGTTTGTTTCAGATATTCCAAATAGAAAACCCCCCAACCCGTCTATTAATTAACAGCTAATATTGTATTCTTTAATTTATTTTGCACCCCTATATCTCAGTCCTGAATTGTAAATCATGTTAATACAAATTATATGTAAAAGAGTGCTACGTGTATTTCTGTTGCTCATTTGATTTGATTAAAAGTAAACATAAAAAGTTATAATATGCTATACTATCATAATAAAATTGTTACCATTTTATCTGAGGGCAGGAAGTAAAATGAATACAAACTTTTAGCAGATACTTCGACTTTATCCTATCTGACTTTTTAGTAATAAAAGCTTATTTAAGTACAAGCAAGAATCACTACAGTTTTACATTCACCCAAATGTCAGTCCATAACAAACATAACCACAAGTAACCACAGAGCCACAGGTTAGTATTTTCTTCTGCAAGTGCAATAGTTTTTCTGATTGTTACAGAAGTTAGTTCTTTCTTAAGTAAACTTTTATGAAACCCATAACCCCTATCCTTTCATGGCGTGCTCATGAGTTCTGGTACAACATGGAAAACAAACCTCTAAGAGAAGCTAACACTGTCATTCCCAGACAGGACAGTCATTTTCATATCATAAGACAAAAAAAAATAGTATCAGCATCATTTTCTTTAATTAACCTTTTTTTTTTTTTTCCTCCAGAATGCTTTTCATTTTTCAAGTAAACATTAAAATGATGGTGTTTCTATGCAGTAAAATTAATTAATATCATTCTGGTTTAAAATCCTATTGTTGCGGTTTCAGGGTCAGGGCAACCCCCAGACCGATAACAGACCGCTCTCTATTAACCCCCCTCCCTCCCCAAAAGGGGAGAGAAAAG
>JAOEGS010015865.1:11571-22817 GCA_025447755.1 Corythornis vintsioides | reverse complement strand
TTTGCCCTGTGTGACATTGAATAGCAAGATCACCCGTGTCTCAGTGTTCCAGTGTCTCTTCCAGCTGGGTGTGCTTCTTCCCACACTCTGTTCGTGGCAGAGTAGGTGGTACCACATGGCCCTACATCACTGGAGACATGCTATGTCAGATGTCAGACCTTTGTCGTTTTGCCTTTTGAACTTGTACATAGAACTGCTTCTTATCACAAGGTTATGTTTCGCTTACATTCCCAAATACCCACTCAAAAAGTGCCTAGAAGAAAGAAGGGGACAATCAATTCAGCAGGGTCTGTTGTGACAGGACAAGGGGTAATGGCTTTAAACTAAAGGAAAGTAGATTTAGGCTGAAGAATTTTTTTCCAATGAGAGTGGTGAAACACTGGCCCAAATTGCCCAGCAAGGTGGTAGGTGCCCCATCCCTGGAAACATTCTAAACATTCTGTAGTGCAGAGTTACTGTAGGAATGGGGGAAAGTGCAATAGGTCTATTTTGGTCTGTGTGTCCTGTAAGACTTGTAAACCTGAACTTTTAGAAACGTGTATGGATAAGCTCTTTATACAGTGGGGTCAGTCAGAGCCTAGCTGCAGTGACACTCCATTTCACACTTTGTATTTGCTGCTGAGCCATAGAACTGGTCCAAACCCTATTCTACCAGTTCAGTATAAGCTGAGCCCCAGAGACTGTTGATACCCCAGTTGCACTCTGCAGATATTGGTATCCAGATGTCAGGAACTGACTGGTGAGTGTCTTCAGCTCAAGCCCTGCCTTCAACTGGGCAAGTCCAAGGCAGGAATGAGGTTGCAGACAGTACTGACTGCTCTTTCCTCACTCGGGAAACCAGGTTACAATGCCAGCTCTGCAGGAATTGCTATTGCTGATTAATTTGCAGCCTGAAAACTGTCATATGCCCCATCACTGGAAGGACTCAAAGACAGGCTGGATGAGGCTTTGAGCAGCCTGATATAGTGAAAGATGACCCTGTACATGGTAGGGGGCTGGAACTAGGTGAACTTTGAAGGTGCCTTCTAACATGAACCCTTCTGTGATTCTGAGTTTTACAATTGTGATGGGATGAATGTGGCTGTTGATGGTACTTACAACAAAGCACACAGGGCACTTGATGCGGGGGTATCTCTTTATCAGCTGTCACAGGACAAGCAGGTAGTTAGAATGCTCTTGAAAATGGTTAGGATTGACATAGTTTGGTCATGGCAAAAGGCCTGAAGGCAAAGTTTAGACCAACCTTGGTATGATTTGGGGTCTACTGCAGTCACATGGACTGGTGGTTACTTATCCCCATCTCTGTTGGATTTATGGGCAATTTGTGCTTTTCCCATCAGACTGTCTACTACATATAGGTTTAAAAGGGTACTTGTAGAAGAAACATCTTTTGCATAAGTAATGTTTTATCTTTTGTGTTTTAAAGCATCGTTGAGTAAAGGGAAATGATAATATGTGTTCTGAAAGCACTTTCTGCCCTGGTGTCAGTTAAATTCATGCCAGAAAAAATCTTTCCAAATGAATCTTCCCACTAGAGAATATGTACTATGTTGTACATTAGCATGTGATGCCTGATACGCTTCTCTGATGGAAACTTTCAGCAGTGGATGCTGAATGCTAGCAAAGTAGCTGTGCTTAAGCCATCTGTCTGAAAAAGGAAGAGGAGCTAGGGCAATCTACACTTTCTGCTCCATTTCCCCTGACAGGTCTGTGAGGAGAGATCTACCCTCTGGTTCTCCAAGCATTTTGAAGAACGGGGAAAACTCTTTCCCTGTTGCCTGCCATCAACTTCTACCTGTTTATGGCAGGAGGAAGATAAGGGCTGCCAGGCGCTTCTACTAGCTCTGTCTAATTAGATCAGTGCAAGAAGAAGCAGAACCCAAACATACACATGAAAACGTCAGTTTATGATTCTCAGGTCCAACACAGTAACCCAGCAACTCTGGAACCCTAACATAATGATAGGCACCTTCTGCTGCTTATCATCTCTTGCCCACTTGTGGTGTTCAACCTCATTTCAGGTTTTCAGCTGCAGTATCCAAGCTAAGTGGTCACCAGAGACACCATTCGGTCAATGTGGAAAATAGTCACCTACAAGCCAAATTCACCTCAATAAAATGCTAACATTTTAAATCCTCCTTCTGTTTCCAAGGTATTGCTTGAAATATTCCTCTAGAATGTCACTAGGTGGATAAGTATTTCCCAAGCAGTCAATACTGCTTGCATCCTAGGGAGTAGACTAATAAATGAACTGAGTTGGTGAACTTCAGTTTGTTCTTCCTGCCCATCTCTGTGCAATATAGGGCTGTGTAGTTAAACTGAGTCTCATGTAATACAAGAGGGGTATCATTCTGACCTTGTGGTCCTGCATATTAGGTAAAATACAGCTATCTTCATGCTGATTTTGAACCCTTGCTTATAGTTAGTTTTTATTCAGCTGAAAGACAGTAAACATTTTTCTATGGCTATATGATCTTAGCTACAGAAACACCAAGGCAGATTTTGTTGTTGTTTGTTATTAATTCATTCAGAACACAAGGAGAAACTCCAGTAAGGAGAGACATGAGAAATCAGAACGAGACACTGAACAAAACCGATGGTCTATTTGCTGCATTAATTTTGAAATCCGGCTGTGCAAATTCGCTTTGAGAATTCATCAAACAGACCCTGTGAAAACACTTTACAAATTAAAGCTCACTAATGGGTCTAGCTGAGCAATATCTTTTGAGCTGAAATGTATTCTACAGAACAAAGACAGTTAAGTAAATGCAGTAATGTTATAATAATATTAATAATAATAATAATGCAGCTAGAGCATATGATACATGATTCCCTCAGGAAGCACATCTTCATTGGGAAGCCTGCAGTTTTGAGTCTGTATGTAGTAGACTACAGAGACGGGCAAGAACAGTATTTATTGGAGAGATGGAGGAGGAGCCCAGTAGAAGTGCTGTTTACCCCAGAAGTTTACCTCTACTGCTTTGTTTATACTCTTTGTTTTTACCACAGACATCCAATTTGAAGCTGATTTTTGGATGTCAAAGGAATATAGTGTGTTGAGTATAAGTTACAAGGTGCTGGCTGCAGGGCTGACCTCTGCAAAAGGGCTGTTACATGCTAGAAAAAAACATCTCCAGCTGGCTCTAGTGGACCCACCACTGTCCACAGCTGACCCCACCAGGGAGGCTGGTGCTGCCTTAAGTGCCAATATATTTAAGAAAGGGCAAAAAACACTGAATAGGCAGGAGAGTTTGCACCACTTGTTGCCTCGCTGGAGGGTCTAGGTGTGTCTGCAGTGGTAATAAGGTCAGGAGGAGAGGATTCTGATGTGAAAGAGTTAATTTAGCACATGGAAGTGGTAAGGAAAGGTGTTATTTTATTGCTAGTCTTTTTGTTTCTCACTGCCTGATTCAATAATTATTTAACTGGGAATAGATTAATTTTCCCCAAGTTGAGCCTGTTTTATCTACAGCAATATTTGGTAAGTGATCTCTCTGGTTTTATCATGTCCCATGAGTTTTCTTATTTCTGTTCTTCCACTTTCCCCCACCCCCTGCCCACTGAGGGGGTCTGAGAGTGAGTGGCTAGGTGGAAATTTGATTGTTAGATATGGCTATACCACCACATGTGGTTGTTGCACTGAAATTAGCCTGACAGACCCCCATTTGATTTTTTTTTTCTTTTTTTTTGAGAGACAGAGTTAGTGTCTCAACTTCCATACATAGGGATTCTTTCTGAGGATGTCTAATCCATCAGGGAGAGGTGTGCAGCAAAGTAAGTGCTTTAGGGCTGTGTTGTAGCACACTCTTAAGGTAGTAATTATTCTTTAAGAAACACATCAAGCCAAGAAAAGGAGCACTATATGGTCTCTTGCTTCTTTTGCTTTTAAAAAATGTTGAAAAGCAGAAACAAGACAATACCAAAATAACAGATGACAAAGAAAGGAACAAGAAAATAGGAAAGAAGAGATATGGGAAGAAGAATGAATTAACGTGGAAGTGGAAAGAAGGGAACTTGTTACTGTAATCTCTGGATATGTAAAACAAGGGTAGTGCTGTGTTGAAAGAATGGAAGTTATACCAAACTACGTAGGAAAAGAAAGCTATTTTCTTACTTAAAACTGTTCAGAAATGCTTTAAAGTCCAAATGCACACCAAGGGTAATCATGGCTTCCAGCAGCCCTGTGTGGACAAAAGAGAGGAAGAAAAGAAACTTATCCTTTAGGCTGATGTTGGCATAGGAAAATATACATATAGGCTGCTCATGGAAAAAAATATTTTACCAGCTGTGATGTGTAACCATTAAAGATTTATTGTCACTGAAACTTCACTTTCAGTGACAGATGGGTCCTCCAGTGGGAGCAGTGGGAAGAAACAGTATTTGCTGCTTTGAGAGTGAAGATCATAGAATGTTTCAAGTTGGAAGTGACCCATAAGGATCATCGAGTCCAACTCCCTGCTCCTCGCAGGATTGTCTAAAACTGGACCATATGATTAAGAGCATTGCCCAGATATTCATTGAATCCACTACTGGATCCTCTAACACAGCAGTAGCAATAGGATAGATGCACCAGTAGGTCTTTTCTCCTACAGCCTCCCAGTCTAGATGATAAGGTCTTCTTCAGGTAGCAGCACTGAGCCAGGGCCTGCTCTACAAAGCCCAGACTGTATATGCAGAGATTAAAAAGCTGTTAAACACAGGAACAAAGCTAAATGGGTAGCAAAGCTTGGCAAATAACCCTTGAATGTTGAATTCACAGCTCTCCAAATCAGTGCTTATTAAAGTACTTATTAGTAGAAAAGCTTTTAGTACCTGACACAGAAACAAGGTATGTAGGAAGACAGAGATTCCCTTCTGTTTTGCCATCTCTGTAACTGCATGAATTAGTTGTAAGGACAAGAGGGAGTGTGGCTGCACCTCACCAAATCAGATCGTTACAACAGTCAGAACAGCCTTAGTTTGAAAGTGGTTCTAGAGATGGTCCACAGCATGTTAGTTTACAATGACTTGGAAGTTCCCTTTGTTACTACCAAAGTCAATAAAACATTACTATTCCAGACTTTTCAGTCATTCAGAGTCACTAACAAAGTGAAAAAGAGAAACTCCTGTCAATATCAAGACAGATTACCCAAGATTACCTAAGAATGACAAACACCGTGTGAGATTAATCAGCAAGGCAAGACCTCCCCCTCTAAATATGGATTGCATAATTCCCTCCAGACAAGAAAAACACAAAGGCTGCAGATCATAAAAATGTATGAAAACACCATATAATAGTCTCTGCATCAGTCTCTGGTTTCATATTGGTTGGTACAGTGCTGATTTCAGTAGTTACTTCAGTGATGAAGGAAACAGACAGTTGGTTCCCCTCCCCATGCACATAATTCTTTATTCAATGGTTGATAACAGCAATTATGTGTTTATAGTATTCACCACTGAACTGAACTCTGGAATGTAACATTAGCTCTTAACAATACTCAAATGAAATCTTTGCTGTAAAGTTGCTTTTTGTTGTTTGCTTGTTTTGTTTGTTTGTTTGTTTGTTTAATTGGCCTTTTAATTCATACCGGTGAGTGTCCTTTTTCTGACACATTTTTATTATTGCAGAGGACAAATACTAATTAATACTGATGCTGCCTGTAAAAGAAGAGAATCAAAGGCAGAAAAAACTCAGGAATATAAGCAGAAAGAGGATGTGATTACCATCCAAAATAAGAACCTCAACAATAACTGGAGTTGAATAGCTGTGACTGCCAGCAGAGGAATCTTAGGGCAAAGGCATGGACAAAGCAGCCTTCAAATAGCAGTCTGCTTATAAGACATACTACAGTAATTCAGCATCAAAAGAAAATTATGAGAAGACTAAAACTTCTGCAGTTCTACTGTACCTCAAATGCACATTCTTGGTGGCTGTTGTGATTTCTGCCTGGGTTTTTGGGTCCATCAAGAAAGAAATTATTGCAAACATTGACTATGCAAGATTAGTTGGCAGAGAATAAATGTTTGGGGCTCCAGAGACACTTCTGCAGCAGTTACCATAGCACATACAGAGACCATTACATTATTTAAACATGTCTTTAAATGAATTTTGAGATTTTTACAAATGGTCAGAGCTAATGTGGCAACATGATTACTGCAATGGTAATACACAGAAAGTGCCTGTACTGGAGTGTGAGGCAGTCACCAGCCCTTCAGGATGTTTGCCAGAGGTCTACAAATGAACCTGTATTTCCTGAGTCAACTTAATTTGGCAGTTCTTTAAAACAAAATCCTCTCAAGTCGTCAGCTTTCCTTTTGCACACAAAACAACGCTTGCCTCATAGGCCAAAATTTATTTTGTTTGACATGGTGCCTGTAAGTGCATCTGCTGACTTAATAAAAATGCAAATTTTTGTTAGTTGGGAGTGAAGAATGGGAAGGAGGCAAAAAAGTCTGACTTCTGGTTTAAAGGAGAAGAAAAGCTCTAGCTGTAGCTAAAAGGAACAAAAACAGACCCCAGAAGAGAGGGGAAGTAAGACTTTCTGAAGTCCATTCCCAAGTCTCAGCTAAAATCTCAGGGAAGCACCAAACAAGTCCCAGGAGATCATTGAAGATCTTTAAGGAGCAGGGAATAGCAGAGGGCAGGTCTTGGAGAGAATTCAGTTAAAACTACCTTTGAACTGAGTTAAGTGAAAAGTGAAGTGAAGTGAAGTGAAGTGAGTGAAGTGAAATGAAGTGAAGTAAGGTGAAGGAAAAACAGAGGAAAGGGAGTGGGAGAAAAGACAGAACAAACTCTTTGCCTTAAACAAGCACACGGACCTGAAAGAGACACTGAAAGACAAAACAGTTTGGCATTACAGGTCTCCATCCTCTACGTAGGTCACAATTAGTTTTATCAAATACTTTGCCATAATTGGTGCTTCTATTTCAGAACTTGGAGATTTACATTTTATTTTGGTAAAAAGAGCTGCTTCCAAGCAAAGATCAGAATCTCAGCACAGCTCACTTAGGTCAGGACAGAGCTCAGCCATTCAGTAATGCAGGTGAGGAAGGAAGAAGCTGATTTATGGCAGCTTCTCTCCTGGTGATAAAACTGCTTACCTTACCTTAGAGGTTGACCTTTGACTGCCTCAGAAGCCTAATGTCAATTTAGCCTAAGTTTATACTACGCTAAATCTTTGCATCATTAAGGAGATACTCCTCCTTGGCCCAAATTGGTGAGTTGGTGCTGAGAGATTATCCTCCTCTGTGAGACAGCAAAGTGACAGACTAATTAAGAGGACTGGCAGTGTAAATTGCAGGTCTTATCACCTAGATTCTTCTGGTGAAAAATACAGGGTGTATTATATTGGAACTGGGAGGAGGAAAAACAATATCTCTGCCTCTACTACAGAATCTGCAAAGTCTTGATCAGCAGATTTGTTTCAAGGGATTGGCAGCCTGCTAAGAAGTTAATCTGCCCCTTTTGATTTCCATTTAAAAGGCCTCCTCTTGAGAGTAATATGTGTAATTGTCCAGAAAGAAAATGACATTGTAGCTGAATCCCCACCTCCCTCACCCTCTACCACCCCTGCTCCCAGGACTTGCTCATTGCCTGAACTTTAGCTCCTCTCTACAGGTCCATCCCTCTTACACCACAGAGTGAAATTGAAAAGACTGTCCATCCCACCTGGGAAAGGCAGGTTATCCTACAGGATAACCTACTGGGAAGCACTGCTTCCACCACTGGGAGTGTTTGAATGTCCAGAAGACAAACCTCCTAGTCTGGACCTTTGGGTCTGAAGCATCATCCTCATGAGAGTTCACCTCAATTGTGACTCACAGCAGCCTTGCTTGCATGGCCTGGGAGATGTCTTTGCTTTGCAGGGGTTCAAGCAGAGTAACAGTGAAAGGCAAAGAAAGGTTTATCTGAGGGTAATTTTTAATTAATGAACTCCATGCAGTTGTAACTATAGTTAATACAAATACCAAAGCCTTGTGATGGGCTTGCTTGCCAGAGCTATCTGTAAACCAACAGCGCTCCAAACTGGAGGCTGCCTTGCTTACCCTGCTTAAAAATCAGTGTCTTTCAACTGCAAAAGGCAAAACAAGTGTTTGAGAGATGGCTGTGTATTTCTGTTTCTAAGTCTGTGCTTCTGGAACATAATATGGATACTTCAACAACCTGATATAATTGACATCCTTTCAAACAAAAAGAAGAGGTCTCCTCCCCAAATAAGTGGACAGCAATATACAAATATTTTCAACAGAAATATAGGTAAGGAAAGAGAAATAGTCTTGCTGACGAGCCATTTTTTTTCTAACACATCAGACTGAAAAAAGAAACTACACTTCCCTTGGACAGAATTGAGATTTTTAACTTCAGTTTTTAGTATATTTCATACATAATGCCACTCCTGCCCTACTTCCACAGTTTGCTTTCATACAGTAACTGTAGAACTTCCCTACTAAATTACTTTTATTTGTAATATTAACCTTGAAAATAAACACAGAAAAAAACCAACCACAAAGTATGTTTGTCATAAATTTATCATGGCATTGAAAATGAGAATAATGACATGCTTTATATAGATTCTTAACAAGAACATTAGGTCTCAGTCCAAAGCTCTTGTCTTTAACTGAAGTGATTTCAAATAGAACAAGCATGTATAGAAAAAGGAATCCAATTTCTTGCTAAAAAAGGAAATGGTGCTTTCAGTAAACAAAAGAATATGCGGTTTTCTGGACACAAATATAAGTTACAGTGGGGAGAGCTCAGAAAGCTTCAAATAAAATTGTCATTTAAAAGGGTGATTTCAGAAGTTGATTGGAAGAGGTTCAATCAGCTCATTTAGTCTGGTAATTCTAGAAATGTCAGTGTAAAAAAAAATACTTTTTTTTGTTGTTGTTTTCTGCTCTACAGTGTCACACAATCACACGACTGGAAACACGCTGCCTGCAGGAATGGTAGACACGAGTCACACGCAGCTTGGTTGTGTCACTGATTGCCTGGTCCAACCAGAGGTTCGACGGCCTTCGGATCCCGAGGTGCAGCCCTGAGCAGTTGTGTCACATGTGGGAGCTTCGCCTGCCTCTAGAGCCCAGTGACACACGAAGCCTTGGCTCTCGGGCTTTATAATGTTCGTTGAAGTCCAATCTAAAGCTAAGAAACCGCAGGCTCTCATCCGAGCTGGTTGTCAGCAGGACCAAGAACTGCTGGACGATTCCCTGAAGTAGAAAAACCCAAGAGACGGGTCAGACATCACTGCTGTGTTCTGCACTGGGATACCTTGTGGTACTCAGGCCTGCCAAGCAGGTAGAGGGCATCCAGGAAAGGGTGAGCACAAGCCCTTATACCCAACTGTCAGCAAACCAGCTGTGCTGGACTCATTATTTCTGCAGAACCCCAGAGCTTCCTTCATTCCATCTTCAGACATCTGACATATACTTCATCTCCAGTGCAAACACTGAGGTCTTTTAAACCAACTTTCCTCATGCCCTGCTGGCACCTTCCATCTGTCTGAAAGGCTCCCAGGCTGCCACTGTGACACTGCCCTGGCTCTTCCACGGCAGCCCCACCATACTTGGAACACCATTCAGGACCTAACCTATGCCAACAGGGGAACCTCCCCTTGTTTTCCCACTATATGTACAATGCAGGCCAGGCCAGCATTAGCCCACTGCTTGCTTCACAAATAGGAATTGGGTGTAGCTCATACTTACAGTGGCATCCCAGCCCAGCAGAGCACCTGCCCAGTACGGCAGTCAGTGCTACAGACCCAACAGCAAGACTCTTCACTTCTGGAGGGGTTTTCATGCAGGACTTGCTCTCAGCATGCAGGGGGCATGTTACTGGAGCCTGTCTTCCCATTCAGACCTAGCCAAGGAACTGCCTCAGCTCCACAGCATACAGGGAAGGAAAGGACTTTGGAAGGATAAGAACTATTCTCAAGATTTCATTCCTGATCTCCATGAAATACTAATGTGGACATGACCATAACTAGATCACCCCTTTCCTTCCAAATATGACCAAGGCTGCCCAGGGAAGTCTTGCATGGAAAATCCTTAGTAGTGCTCAACAGGAATGCAGCCCAAGCAGGCAAAAACTACATCACCAACTTGTAGCAATCCTGTAAAGCACACAACTACAATCTTATTGACAGCCAACACAAAGATATTGGCTCCATTTTCCTCTGGGAGGTAGAACTGCAATACTTAGACCAAGAAGCAAATTCCTTCCAGATCCAAAGTCCTTGCATTAAAGTTCAGAATCTCTACAGCCTTAAAAAAAAAAAAAAAAAATTTTTAAAATCACGATTCTTTTAGAACCTGGGTGTACTATTCTGTTTTCCTTCAAACTTCCATGTGAACTGAACTCTTTTGACAATGCAGCACTTCATCCAGATTAGCTATAGCCTGGCAAAGCTAAAGCATCCATATTTAAAAAAAAAAATAAATTATTTAAGGGTCACCTGGTAAAAGTGAGTGAGTATTTGCAGCTGTGAGCACATTTTGGGTATTGAGTCTTGAAATTCTTTCATCCTCTTGTTCTCTTCTTCTTCTTCTGATGCAGTTACTCCCCATTTGCCCTACACAGAGACCAAATGAGTTAAGAGGTCACAGAATCACAGAATGATTTGGCTGGAAGAGACCTTCAAGATCATCAAGTCCAGCCATTAACCCTACACTGCCAGTGTAAGAGGATGGCCATTAGCCAACAATGCGCCCTTGTGGCCAACAAGGCCAATGGCATCCTGGGATGCATTAGGAGAAGTGTGGCCAGCAGGGCAAGGGAGGTTCTCCTCCTCCTCTACTCTGCACTGGTGAGACCCCACCTCAAGTACTGTGTCCAGTTTTGGGCAACCCAATTCAGAAAAGATAGAGATTTGCTGGAAAGAGTCCAACGCAGGGCCACCAAGATGATTAGGGGAGTGGAGCTTCTCCTTTATGAGCAGAGGCTGAGAGAGCTGGGGCTCTTTAGCCTGGAGAAGAGGAGACTGAGGGGGGACCTCTTCCATGTCTATCAATATGTTACAGGTGAGTGTAGGGAGGATGGAGCCAGACTCTTCTCAATGTCATCCAAGAACAGGACAAGAGGCAATGGGTGCAAGTTGAAGCACAAAAGGTTTAAGGTCAACACAAGGAAAGACTTTTTCACAGTGAGGGCCAGAGCTCTGGAACGGGCTGCCCAGGGAGGTTGTAGAATATCCTTCTCTGGAGACACTTAAGACCCACCTGGATCTGTTCCTGGGTGACTTGGTCTAGGTGACCCTGCTCTGGCAGGGGGG
>JAOEGS010015864.1:25410-36420 GCA_025447755.1 Corythornis vintsioides | reverse complement strand
TCCCTCAGGCTTCAGGGATGCAGCTCATCAGGTCCCATAGACTCACATAAATTCATATTCCTTAGATGGTCATGAACCTTGCCCCCAGCTCCCCACCTTGAAGTCCATTGACTTGGGAGGTGTGGGAAGAGATGTTGTCACTGAAGACTGAAGAATAATTAGTTGACTAAATCTGCTTTCTCTTCACCTGTTGTTACCAGCTTGCTCATCAGGATGGGTATGCTTTCTTTGACCTGTAGAAGTCAGTTGTTATTCTTTGCATCCATTGCAAAAATCAGCTCCAGCTGTGCATTTGCCTTCCCAATCCCATTTCTGCACAACAGGCAGCGTCTCTGTACTCTTCCTAGGATACTTGTCTGTGCTTCACTGTTTGTGCATTTTCTTCTTGCCCTTTAGTTTGACCAGCAGGTCCCAACTCAGCCATGCTTGTCTCTTGACTTGTTCTATGGAAGGTGTCCTTAAAGATCTGCCAGCTGTGTTCTGCTCCCTTTCTTCTAAGGGCTGTTTCCCAAGGGTCCTGTTAACGAACTCTTTAAAGAAATTGAAGTTTGCATTCATAAAATTCAAAGTCCTGACTTTACTTCTTGTCAGTTGTATCCTTCCAGACTTTAAAATCCTGGATTGCCTACATCTCACCATGTTACTTTTCTAGCATATGCCACAGTGGTTGAAGTCCCCCACAGACGAAAGCCTGTGAGCGTGGTGCCTGAAGCAAGCTTCACCAATAGTCCCTCCTTGATCAGGCAGCCTGTATTAGACACCAACCACAAGGTTGCCTTTGTTCTTTTGGTCTCTAATTCCTACACATAAGCTACTCATGGCTATTCTTCAGGAAGAACTCTTCACACTCTATCCATTTCTTGATGCAGAGGGCAACGTCTCAGCCCCTCCTTCCTCACCTTTCCCTTTTGAACAGTCTGTACCACCTATAGCTGCACTCTAGGCATGGGATTTGTCCCATCAAGTTTCAGTAATGACAACCAGGCCACAGCTTTTTTAGCATCACAGTGGCTTCCAATGCCCATTTGTTGCTCATGCTGTGTGCATTTTGTATAGAGGCTCTTCAGCTGGGCTGTCAACTGCATCATCTTCTTAAAGGAACACCCCTTAATACCTGTAAGGTATTTCACCAGTGTTTCCTTTTTGTCTTTGATTACCCAGAAGCCACTGAATCTGCTCTAGTTCTGTCCTGCTTTGTCAGGTGGGTTGGACTCGATGATCTTCAGAGGTCCCTTCCAACCCCTTAACATTCTGTGATCTCTGTAAGACTTCAAGTGTGCTGCAGTGTCTTCCAGCACACCTCAGATCAACAGGCTGAAGGCCCTCAGTAGCGCCTTGCCCCTCTAACTGTGGCGTGTCATCCCACAACTCGTCACAGGCAATCTTGGTATTATCCCCTCCCCTTCAAGTTTAGGGGAGGGGAGAGTTAGCTCCTAGTTTAAAGCTCTGCCAATGGCCCCTGCAAGCTCCTGAGCAAAGACCCTCTTCCCCCTTTGAGAAAGGAGAATCCCATCTGACACCAGCAAGCCTGGTGCCATGTAAGCCATTCCATTATCAAAAAAAACCAAAACTGTGGTGGTGACATCAGCCACAAAGGCATGAGCTGGTCCATCTGTTTCTTCCCATGTCACTGCCCACAACTGGAAGTAGAGAGAAAAAAAATAACCTGTGCCCCAAATTGCCTTACCAACTATCCCAAGGCCTTGACGTTGATTTTGATAGCTATTGGACTACGTGTTGCAGCTTCATTTCCACCCACATGGAAGATGGGTAACAGGTAATATAGACTGAGGGCTGTACCAAGCTAGGAGGTTTCCTAGTGATGTCTTTAACCCAGTCTTGTCTTTAACTACAAGAGGGTCTGTCTGGCATATAGGACCCTCACTTCTCCTCAGAAGGGAGTCACCTACAAATATAACCCTTTTTTTCTTCCTTGTGGATGTGGTTTTGGTACTGTGGGTAGGCCTTTCTCACCTTGGAGATACCTCTGGACCATCATACACATCATCTATTGACTTGCCTTCCTCATGCCTGTTATAAAGAGGAGCCTGAGGGGACTAGATGATCAAGGAGGCAGTTCATCTGCCATTCTGAGCATGGACTTGCCTCCATTTGCTTTTTCATCTGGTGGGGGAGGATACAGGGTCCCCTTGATCTTGAGTATTTTCTAGTGGGTGCTCCTGTTCCTGTCTCAGGAAGGGAAGAACTTGGTTCCACCAATCTATCTCTTGCTCAGTCTTCCTTATGCTCCTTATCCTTTCTACTTCCTTTCTCAGCTTTGCCAACAGGTTGCTCACACTGCACACAGCTGATCTCACTTCTGTCACCCATTACCATTGAAAGGCTCTGGCACTCCCTGAAGCCTAAGACCTGAACAACTGCATTTTTTCACCGAAGCTCTTTCTGGTGGGTCTTGTTGGTTTTTCACCAACATCTGGTGGGTCTCTCCACTCCCCTGACCTCAGGAAATCCTCAGGAAAATCCTTGTACTCTGAAATATACCACTTCATTGGGGGTCAGGTTGGGTCCAGAGCAGCTTCCTTTGGTGACTGGCAATTGTAGGTGTAGGATCTACCTACAAGTCTGATATTCAAAATTAACAGGAAGGAAAGGAATACATCTTCATATTCTCACTATTCTTCATATCCAAAGTCAGTATCAAGGATCCTCATGATTTCAGTGTGAACAAGACTGGGTCATCAAAACATCAGCTTCTGGGCAGGGGGAACAGGTCTTTCTCTGTAGTCTGAATAGTGCCAAACACAACAGTCAGACCAAGTAAACACTAATAGCAATGAGGATACCATGTACAAGTATCATGGCTTTTATTTGGTATATTTCATAAAACAATATCTTTCCAAAGAGTTAAGGCTGTCTCCAAAACAACACAAAACAAGGAGGCAGCTCCATATCAGAGGGAGCACTGGAAGATCACCCTGCTTTAAGAAAGCATGAAGACTCCTAGACAGCCCCTGTGTATGGAGCAGTCAGCAGCATGATGGCTTCTCACAGTCACTACATAGTGCCAACAGCTTTGTCCCACATACCCATCCCTCTCCTACATGGAACCCAAGGGATGTCCCCGCTCTCTGTCCTCTCACTTTGTCCCAATAAGGCAATAGAAAAAGAACAAGATTGGAACATCTTGCTAGCATCTCATACATATACAGCCCCATCTTCCTTAAACTTCCCAGCAGATTTTCCAGTGAGGTGGGAAAGCCGTGTGTCTGTTCAGTGCCAGGCAGAATTTTGCCCCTTGCTGATGTATTTCTGGGTAGGATTTTTTGTTGGTTTTACTTTTTTTTTTTTTTTCTTGTCAAACCAGTAGCAGATGGCTCACCACCAGTCTGATTTATTCTGTCAGTTCCTGTATGTCTCCTGTATTGCCATCATGGACCACTCCATAGCCACAGTATGGGGCAGTTTCCATGCTTTCTGATGCATAATTGTCAAAGCTGTTCAGAATCATAAAACAAGATACTGACAACAGCAAGTTATTTTAAGTTCTGGGCTTATTTTTATCCAAGGTTTTCTTCTACATTCAATTTTTTCCTAATCTGTGAACCATTCAAACTGCACTTTTCATATAGCTGAAAGAAGATTTGATTAATATTGTGAAAATCTGAGAAGATTAAGGAGCAGTGATGTAGAGAACATATGTCCTTTCTCAACATGACATTCTCTAACATTATACAGGGTCTGCAGATCCTTCCAGTCATTATATTGTTCCCACTAGTGGTATCTAAATAGAGAAAAATCTATCATCAGGGAAGAATTTCATTTTCTTTATATTTTAGTTTCAATCTCATGTGCAGGTCAACAAATCTACAGTTATGTATCGATTTCATTCTGTAACCGGGCAGGAAAGGCCACATTTCAAGGGAGCATTTCCAGATTGTTTTTCCTTTGTGTTGCAGGGTCTTTTTGTGATGGTCCCTTAGAAAAAAATTAAGATTGGCCAGATGAATTCTATGCTCAGTGAAGCAAAATGCCAAAGAAATATGTTTACAGGCACATCAGTTAACTGTTCTTTCTCTGTGTATCCCAGAGATACTAACCACAGAAACACTTTCCAAAATCAGTAGGGGGGAAAAATTCAGTCCAGTATTGATTGAATATGGTTTCTCATCTCTCATGACCTTTTCCATCATACATAATTAGAAATGGAAAGGTCTTAGCTTCATGCTTGCAGTACCCTATAGAATACTGATAGAAGGTTTGGTTCAGTGCTGAGATACAATGAAGGCACACAGTCCACAGATTCTAGGATTTAGTTCTATACTGGCAGTGCCGATATTTAGTCCTCAAAATAGGAAATACAGACCATGCCAGCACTTTCAAGCTGATGCTTGAAACATAATATTAGTAGGTGTCTTAGCCCTATTAGTGTAATATCTTGGACTAGATTGCACAGAGTAGAGGATGCATATGGTTTGCAACCAAGTACAGAACAGGAACACATCAAATCCATCAACTGTATGATGTAATCTTTGTTTCTTGATGCTACAGAGATGTTTCTATGTCAAGCAGTCAACTTGATTTGCTAACCAGTGGCTAAGGAGATGATTATGATAGCATTTATAAGAATCCTTTGTGGTGAGTCAAGCTTCCTCTTTCTAAAAGTCTAAAACCTTAAGCAGCCATATTGACCATAGGCTCTTTGCAAGGTTAGTGCAATTGCATTTCTGATTTTGACACATGCATTTCCTTACTGGATTTAGAAGGTTTCCATGAAAGATATTGTAAACTGACCATGTCTCATATATACATAAGGAAACCCATGCTTATCCCAATGTGAAAAGCAGAGATGTTAGCTGTGGGATCACCATAAGAAAAGTTAAATATATTTATCTTTCAAATAGCAATCTACTTCCACTTTTATGTGAAAATATTCTAGCAAAGTACCAGAAAAGTTGAAAAATCAGTGCTTTGATATGGATGATTTCTTGCTGTATGGGATAGGCTTGTAGCTCAGCAGAATGTGTTTGTGGGCTCACTGTTTGTAGCTCCTGTGTAAAATTGCTTAAGAGACTAGTTAATGATGAGTAAAAGAGGTGTTTAGTATTTAGATGATTTACCAATTTAGATGATAAGCAGCTGTCACTGCTTATCAACACCCTTACGGTTGATTACAGGTATTTCTGTGGTTTCCAATGGACGGTTGCCCATACTGCACATGACACAACTGAAACTGGCACAGACCCAGGGGAGTAGCCATTGCAGATCCACGGGGTGGGTGGCTGAAGAGACTGATCCAATGAGTCTGTCATCCTCTTTAGAAATCTTTTTGCATAATCTCAATAAACACATGGACTATAGAAGTATGACATCTGACTGGCAGTGTCTGCCAAACCCATGCCTTTCAAAAATCATATGCACACTCAAGCAAATTTCTTAAAACAGCTGACATTCCTTTCTGATTTCAGATACCTGCTCAAACCTGAGGACTCTGATTAAGCAGTTTGTAAAATGTAAATCTCTCTTACTCATTCAGACCATTTCAACTTCCTGTTTTGGTTTCTGGCTTCTCAGAAGCCTCTATTTCTGTTCTAAGAGAACAGCTTTATTGAGTCACTATAAATAAGAGATCTCTACATTTTGTGGTATACACTTGCTCCAGTTGTGAAATGTTGTAATATAATTTCTTTTAGCATCATTATAAATTATTACGAACGTAGCTATGAACTAAAAAAAAATTTCACAACAGAGTATATGCAGGTAGGATGCTAGATAAAGTTCTTCAAATTGTTTTGACTAGAAATGTATCTGGATAGTAAACTTTGATAGTAAATATGACTATCAAACTTACAGCAAAGACCAAATTTTCAGTGAGGATGAAATATATACAAATAATGATTCATCGCATCTATAAAAAAAAATCCCCCCAAAACATTAAAAATTAAGAGCCTGAATTTGTGGTGTTTTCAAGCCCCAGTCTTCTCAGAAAGAAAAAAAATAAATCAAAAGATGGTTTGCCTGAAAAAGACATGATACATCGCCACCTTCTGGTTAACATGGGATGCAAAATATACCAGCTTTATGTTGAAATTTTAATCTATTTTCACATATGCTTAACTAGACCGTTTTATGTATGATTTCACAGTAAGCATAGAGTTGATTGCTTGGATTGGTTTCTTTGGCAGATCACAGTATATCCACTACTGAACTTTCTTTAGCAGTCCAGCCTGGACTAAAAGCAGAGTATTGCTACTCAACAGTTAAAGTTCAGTGCATGTTTTCATCCTAAGACAAGAGTCTCTCTATTTCATATGCTAGCACTGAGTTTTGTCGTCCAATTTTATCACTCTCATTTTTCATAGACTATCAGATTTTTAAATAATGCTTCTTTGTTTAAAGAAACTTTGGCAACAAGACCATTTTTAAATTAGGCCTTTGTGAATTTTCTCTTGAGAGCCTTATGTGTTATTGGAGTCATATAGCTACAAACTCTTAATGCTGTAACATGCAGAGACATTTTTGTAACAACTTGGAGATATGAAAGATTTAAATATTTTTCCAGTTTGGCAAAATAAGAATAATTTGCCACTAGGGAAGACAGCAGCTCTTTTAAGATACATTCAATACCTCATTTTGCCGGTCCTTTTGAAATGCTAAGTGCTTTAAATAGTGACAGGATCAAGGTAAAGACAGTACTCCTGCTTATTAAAGTTAATAGTTGGAAGAGACTCTGGGCACACATACATATATCTCCAATATCCTTAAATCCGGGGGCAGAGTTTGGCCATTCCTGTCCACTTTTGAAGCAACTCTAGGACTGACTTTATACTGAAGTTTTCCCTCAAACCTGAGCTATGACAGGATCACTTATAAGGAGGATACCACCCCTTGTGTATCAGTTCAGTGTTTCATCTCTTCGCTCCCAGGGGGAATAGCAACACACCATGGTCTCCAAAAATCCTCTCAATGGAGACAAAAAGAAAGAAAAGGCCAAATGGGACTTGAGCATGATGAGTAGGATTGGTGGTGTTTCTCACTTCTGATTCATTAGGTTTTTTTTCAGAATCCCACCTGCCTTATCCGTATTCTCCTCATATGAAGGGGCAAGTGAGAGATGTGCAGAGAAAGGTAACTGCCACTGGTCCAGGGAGTAGCACAGGTAAGTTAAATACACATTTATTGGTATGACCCAGGCCACAGTTCTTGCAACATATTTCTATAGCTTTTGACTTTCCAATATCAAAATTGCCCCTGACAGGTAGTAAATTCTTGAACAAGTATCTGAGCTCTTTATATAATATGAGACTAAAGCTGATCAATGGAAAGAATTATCGTATTGTAAAACTACAGCAATGAGGACATTGTGACAATTACTGGATATTTATTCAGTTGATTTTCCTCAAGGAATTTTAATGAGTATTTCACACTCCATAACCACATGCTTTAGATTCTGTCAGTAAAAATGTTAAAAGCGTCTGTTAAAGTAATGTGACACTGCTTTTACTGCACTACTCCTTGCAGGGGAACAATATTTCAGCAAGATGAGAGCATGACCACTTTTTTTCAGACATTCTGGGAATGTTTTCAATTACTTTATTTTGTGTCTGGATCCCTCACTATGCCACTGAACCCAGAGAAAAATTACAATGCCAGCCCCATAGTGGAACAGTTGTGGAAATTCCTTCAACTTTCTATATATGTTTCCTTGTGCTCTCCATGTAGCTGGAAGCAACACATAATGGACAAGGAATGCTTTTGGTGGCATTAAAAGTGGAAAAATCCATCAATTTTATACAGAAAGTTCCAAAGTTAAACTCACTTATTTGAAATCACAGTCACCACATGTTATTGATTGCCATCATTAGAGAAAAAAATTGCTTAGATTTAACCTCATGACTATGACAGTGGGATCTAAGTAAGAAGAGAATCAGTTAAGATTTTGGAAGTTTATATTCTTGATGCAGCCACTACAGCATGATCTGCATGGGCTTTATTTTCTATGTTTTTGTTCCACTGTTGTCTAGAAGATTGTAATGTTTTAAGAAAAAAATTGTCACTCATTATGTGCTTCTCCTATGACTTGTTTAATGAAGGGCCA
This sequence comes from Corythornis vintsioides, assembly GCA_025447755.1. Classification (NCBI taxonomy): domain Eukaryota; kingdom Metazoa; phylum Chordata; class Aves; order Coraciiformes; family Alcedinidae; genus Corythornis; species Corythornis vintsioides. The sequence continues at coordinate 28,364 of JAOEGS010015864.1, read as the reverse complement.
AATTCACCAAAGCCTCTAACCTTAGTTATACTAAACATAATAGCATAACAACCAATAATTCACAGAAATCATCCTTCACAAAGTGAAAATTAGAGTTTGTTATTCCAGATTGCCATTACTTTCCAGTGCTTCTGGCATGGTCTGCTCTGCTGTTGTTCACCTGTGTGTCCTGGAATTTTCAGACAACATGGCAGCGTTTATAATGCAAAATGTGAAAATATCTTTCAAGTAATCTGCACTAAATCATTCATTGCTGTAGTTAAACATTTCCATGTATATATCATGGTCTGCTTTTTCTGCTTGGTTGTTTAATGTAAATAATCACCAAAAAGTAAGTAGAACTGTGTGACCTCCTTGAACAGAACAATTTCCATTTAGTTTTAAGCAATTAGTGCTCCCATAAATGCTTATGCCAGACCATTGCAATTTATAGCTCTGTGAAGCAGAACTGCGATTTCAAGTTGGGGCTCTGAATTCCTTCTTAATGTAATTCTACAACTTTCTATGAAATTACACTAGAAATTAAAATAACCCAGCAACAGAAAATTACTATCTGACACTTTAGGTTTGGAAATGTGTTGTGAAAGGAAAATGTTTTTCATATTGCACACTTTAATATCTTTTAGTCACTGTAAATAAAGTCTTAATAGCACAGGTGTTTTATGTGAATGGTTCTTCCTCATTCAGTCAATGCCACTAATACCAGCTGGATAACTGGGTAAAAACAATTCAAGGTAGTAAAATCTGCAAGATTTTTCCACAGCACTAATGAAAGAAAGAAAGAAAGAAAGAAAGAAAGAAAGAAAGAAAGAAAGAAAGAAAGAAAGAAAGAAAGAAAGAAAGAAAGAGTAAAAGTAGATTATGAGATTATGATTAAGTATGGCTATACATATTTTGGAGCAGATATAAATGAGCCAAAAATCTAAGAGTACATACATTCTGGTGAAACCTATAAAGGTGGTTCAGGAGCTTTACATCAATCCAAGATATCCAATTCTCTCTGTAGAGCTATGCTGCCTTTAAAAGCACCCTCAGCATCCTGACAAAGTCTGATAAACTATAATGCTAGACCTGTGTGAAGACTGAATGTAAATATGGACTACATGCATCACAGAAAGAAGCATAGGATCAGAGCCTTTTGATTATAAATTACTTAGGACAGATATAGATCGTGTCTGCTTTACTTTGAGAAGTAGCTGCCACTCAGTATAATAAAATGGCAATTAGTAATAGCAATGGTTTTAGATGTTGGTGATCTAGACAAATACCTCCAGCTTTTACTACAACAAAAATACAAGTTGCTACATTCCCATGCGTGGCAAAGCAGAGGCCAAGGCACCAGCCCTCTCTGTAGCTCTAATGCCAACCACATCCCTGAATGTAATTGAACAGGCCATGAGATGAAGCACTTCTCTGCCCACAGAGAGGGTACAAAACATACTCCTGGCCTGGCATGACCACGGTTCAGGGGCCTAGAGACAGGATGGCAGGACTGAAGCCACCCTGTTTTGAGTGGGAAAAAAGTGGGTGCAACGTGTACAATGTCATTTGGTCTTGAAGTGAAAGAATGGCATTTGACCTATTTTATGTACTAGCCAAAGGATTTTCTGTGAGTGGAAAACATCCCTAATTAGCAACAGCAACATACCAGCAGTAAAACAGTGCAGTATCAAACCTACAGGAGCGACTGACATCTGCTGCTCCAAAGGAAAGTGGAAAAGGGGACTCAGAACAGCCAAAAGTAGCATTCACTGTGTGGAGGAGAAAAAGTCTTTCCTAATAATGTCTATGGGGACTGATGTGTTCCTCAGGCTTACACCACCTCACGTACCTCCCAAGTATCTAGCTAGGAGAAACAGGATGACAGCTCTGGTTCATGGGGATTCACTCCCTCACAGGGAATTTGCCTTTTCTCACAACTCTCCCTCAAATCAACTTGCAAATAAGAATGTGGGGGGCTCACTCCTTCAAATGAGATTAAAACCAGCATTTTGATAGTGTGATCCTTTTGAGAAGCACCCACAGAAGAAAATTATTACATAAAAAGACAGTTACCCTTCTGTTAAAATAAACTTTTTTTTTTTTTTTAAAAAAAAAGGAATCAACAAAGCAGATTCTCCATTAAACAAGCCATTAAACAAATTTTTGTTTAAAATAATTTATAAACAAAGAAAGAGAAGAATCAGGGAAGCCATAGCCAGTCAAAAAGGAGAAAAAAGAAGAGTGAAGGAAAAAAGGAAATTGTTTTCTTCTGAATGTTTTACTTAAGTTGAGGAAGTCAAAATGATCATGAAGAAAAAAGAGAAAATGCGTCATGTGCATTGATCAGCATTAAACACTTAAAGCAAGAAGCTTCAATAACTGCAAAATTAATTTTTTTTACTTCCCTTTTCTATCCTTCCTCACTGATATTTATGGGGCAGTAGCCATTATTTGCAAACAAAGATGAAAAACACTCATTAGTCTTGCTGGAAAATGCAGTTATAATTTGCTATGAATGCATTCAATTCAGTGTGAACCACTTTGTAAAACTTCCATAATAAAACCCAAATGAGAGATAGAAAACCAAGAATGTTTGTTTGGTTCAGTCACTAGAGAAAAAGGAAAACACAATTTAATCAGCTGAGTTTGAATCAAAAGAGGTATTTTATGGTTTTGGAAAAATGGGAGATTTTTTATTTTTTTTTTAGTATTTATCAAATTAAACTCTTTTTTTTCCTTCAGAAAAATTCTGGAATTAAATGCTTCTTTTATATATTTGTATTCGTTAGTCAGCTGAATTTAACTGGAGATGAGTCACATTCACAGTTTCAGTCCCCTAAAAATTCTGGTTTGTACTATTAACCTAAAACATTTCACATAATTTCAGTATTCCATCCTCCAGCCCTGGAAAGGTGATGGAACAGCTTGGCCTTGCTGCCATCTCTAAGCATCTGGAGGAAAGGAGGCTTATC
>JAOEGS010015864.1:2905-17897 GCA_025447755.1 Corythornis vintsioides | reverse complement strand
CCCATCCCTGGAGCTATTGCAGGGGAGGTTGGCCAAGGCTCTGAGCAGCCTGGTCTAGTTGAGGGTGTCCCTGCTCAGTGCAGGGGGGCTGGACTAGATGCCCTTTGGAGGTCCCTTCTGGCACTAAACATTCTATGATTCTAACACTGTATTAATATAGCTTAGAAAAAAAAGTTTGTTTTGTATTTCAGAAAACCCTGGAAACAGTTGCACTGTTCACATGTTTCTTGAACTATAAGAGAAAAAAAGTATTTTCATATTTTTCTTATACACCATAATTTTCTCATTACTGTTTCAGGTTATTTTCATCTTGATTATGAATTTTACAACTAGTCAAAACAGTCAAAGATGTTTCTTTATAAAGCTGTTTCTTACTGTAAATCACTTTTTGCATTATAGCAGGTTCTCAAATCAGGACCAGTATGGCTAGAACTGAAAAAGGATTTGAAAATAATATTCTTTGGGATACTTTTGTAACTAACTTGATTATTGATTTTTGTTAAGCCAAGATTTTAAAAAGGAAAGGAGCCAAAGTCTAAATGGATCTTGAATATTCTACTGCTGCCTTTACCAAAGGATGCAGTTGTCTGTATTTTTGATCAAACTCCATAGAAGGAGGGTTCTAATCTAGGCCAGGAAGGAAGTGTATACCTTGTGGGGATAACTTTTCTCCTGTTAGGAACTGGAGACACTGGTACAGCTGAAGAAATTGGCCAGACTGGCTTGGGGTTTTGCAAAAACAAATAAACAAACAAAATAATGTATTTGTGCTCTGAACTTATCATTCAAATGAGTGTGTTTCTCTTTCTGTCAGTGAACACTTCTCGCCTGATGCCATCTTATCATCATATAAATCAACTTGAGAAGTCATTCAGTAGACAGAGAAAACTTTTCCTCTTGCATTCATATTAATTTTGAAATTAATATAAAGCAACCAATAGCAATCTCTATTATGCAAAAACAGAATTCAAACCTCCATTTCAGTGTTTTCTGGAACTCAAGCAACATAGCACTTTCGAGGGTATATTTGGAAAATCAGCACTCTTTCATTCTATTTACTGTTCACCTTTCCAGCTGTGCAGTGCCCTGACTTGTGTGCACCATTTCAGGGTCAAACATCTACACTGATACAACAAAGCAAAAATTGCATTGAACTTTATCAGTTTGTAAAGTCTCACAGGCTCAGGTGGTTTAGGCCTTTCCAAGAACAGTTCAGTTAAGCCCTGCCTTGGCAAGAACAAATATTTGATAAATGTTTCTCTCTTCATACCATACTTCTCTCCTAAATTGACTGCCACATCATCAGAAATTAGTAGGAATCCAAATAAGTGGAATTCTGAATAGTGACTATATCTAAACCATGTGGGGTTTTGGTAGGAGAATGATTCTTCATCAGTCCCTCACAGTTGGCTTTTACTTTATGAGCACAGTTAAGCACAGCTTCCAAATTATTTTTTTTCTGCATACTTTACAGACCTTTTCAGTGATGCAGTCTTGTTGGGTTTGCCAACCAGCAAATATATGAGTTATAATCATTCCTCAGCAGCACAGCATCCCGCAGCATAAAGAATGGCTCCAGGAATACTTTCCATGTTCTTTTCCATATTTTTGATGCAGAACAGATGGCTGTTATTATTTCTCTTTTTGGTTTCTATTCCTTTTATCTTTACCCAAAATATTTCACCACCGCATATTTGTACCATCAAATTGCACCACGGTGGAATTATGGACACTTCTGGAATTTGGGATCATCTCCTCAGTTCTTCACCCTTCATACCAGTTCCAGATAAATCCTCACTTTTTATGCCATTCCACTTCTGGGAATCATCTTGCAAATGCCATACTTTCTCATTCTTCCTAAACCAGAGTCTCCATAGTTTAGAATAATTTTCTGTTCTATTGTTGGTTTTTTCTTTACTTCTCATTTATAATAAAACATCTGAAAACAAAAGCACTTCAAATACACTATGTTCTTTATCATAAATTAGATATGAAAAAGCACCTCTATCTGGATGAAAGGTATGATACCACAGGTCTACCAGTGCTCATTATACCACCAGGTTTATTATTGGTTTGATATCTTGTTTCTTTCCTCCAGATATAACCCTGAAATGATGAAAGGTTTTCATAGAATCACAGAGTCACAGAATCAGAGAATGTTAGGGTTTGGAATGGACCTGTGGAGATCATTGATTCCAACCCCCTGCCAGTGCAGGGTCACCCACAGAAGGCCATGCAAGAACAGATCCACATGGGTCTTGAAAGTCTCTAGAGAAGTAAGCTCCACAACCTCTCTGGGCAGCCTGTTCTAGTCTCTGTCACTCTCACAGTAAGAAGTTTTTCCTCACGTTGAGGTGAAACTTCCCATGTTTCCCCTTACTACCATTATTTCTTGTCTTATCACAGGGCACCACTGAGAAGAGACTGGTCCCTTTTACTTGACACCCACTCTTCAGATACTTCTAAACATTCATAAGATCCCCTCTCAGTTTTCTCTTCCTCAGGCTAAACAGACCGAGGTCTCTCAGTCTTTCCTCAGAAGAGAGATGTTCTTGTCCCTTCATCATCTTTGTAGCTCTAGGATTTCAGACCCATTGTTCAGATTTTCATTTATCTCTTTATGGGATCAAGACTCTCTTCTACGGAAACTATCGTATCCTTCATTTTCATAAGGGCTCTTCAAACAATAGAAGATGCCTTTCAATTATTATTATACAGTCTGACAAAGAATTTTAAATTAATAGTACTATGGAAAAAATGTAATGAATTCTGGGATCTATTCCTAACTCCTCTAACAAAAGCATCAGCTGGCACTCAGTTATTTAAATAGTTCATCTCAATTTACACTACTCTACTATACTGATACACAATTTATTATTGGACTCATTCAGTCTGACTATTATTAATGTTACAAATATCATCATTATTCAAACAGATCTTCCATTTTAGACATTCTTTATGTTGTAGACTTATAACTGTTAAATAAGCTTAAGTTTTTAATCACAAATATTCTCTGTCATTTGCAATTACATTCATTCTGAGCAGTAAAGCAAGAAACATTTATTCAGATGTCACATTCTCCTGAAGATAAATATGTTTATCAAAATTCTTGTTATGATTTGTGTTTGTGGGATGAGGTTAAAAAAGTTACAAACTCACTTAGAAAAATATATTTCTTCACAATGTTTTATCCCACTTCTGGATTCAAGAGCTATGTCTTCAATGTGCTTGAAAAGATTTCTATATTGGCAACAAGAATGTGAGTTTTAATTTGAACAAAACAGGTTTTATTGGAGAAGCTGCAAATGAAAGCAGCAAGAAGCCTTTGAGTTTCGAGAGGCCTTTATTATCTTCCTAAGGGGACTGTTTAGCTCTGGCATGAAAAATAATTTATACACATCTAGTCTTATTCATTTTCATAGGAATTATTATTTCTTCCTGTTACAGTTTTCCTTCTTTCTCCCTAGTGCAGTTTAACCTCTTTGTAATATATAGTTACAAAACATTGCTTGCAACAGTAATTTCAAAGAGGTATCTCAACCTTCTCTGAAGGTAGCTTTAGTTCAGAACATGCAGTCTTTCTCCTGCACCAGGATTTTTTCCAAATTTAGTTAGATTTTTTTATCAAAGATGCGTGGAATTGCTGACAGTACAAAAAACTGAAAAGACAGTTTCACAAACGTGAAAAGGAACAGATCACAGAAGACAGCCTGAGTTGTGGGTTATTGTAAGTTGTATACACTCCTTCTAGAAGTTCTCTTTCTAGAAGAATCAGGACATCCATGCTACTCTACTTCTGCAGTTCAAATGTCAATCTAGTTAGAACAATAAAAGGCCAAGGTGGCAGGTAAAAAAGTCATTGAGAAATGGTCTTATATCAAAGAATTGATATGAAACTTAAATTAAAATAAACCAGCAACAACAACAGAAACAATCAAACAAAAAACAAAACCACAATACTTTTGTCAGAGATGTCTGGATTCACTTGTGAATGTGATTAATCTCTTGGTTGAATCTCAGAAGATAAGAGCAGAATGCAGAGTGGTAATTCTTACATTGAATGACCTCCTAAACAATTCATACAATACCTGCAGGAAAGAAGAATATAATCTTTTTCGTGGTTGTTGGCCTTCTTTGCTCAACTCAGATTCACAAAGAGAAGCTAACATTTTCTTTCCTGCACTTTCTTCAATAACACACCATGCTGCCATAATTCATAATTATTTCATTAGTTTGATACTGATTAAAGCAGAATACAATCTATTTTCCTTTTCCTCTAAAAAAAAAAAAAAAAAAAAGCCATTTTAGATCTGTTGCACAGAAAACAAACCATAAAATTGTGGTTTTGTCTGTTTTATGTAAGTAGACAGGACTTAAAGACGTGTGGGGTTAAAGGTTGAAACGCTTTCAATTCATCATCCAGCTCTAGTTCACAAGTATTTGGCTGTTCAATTTTGAAAGCACAAGACAGCAATTATAAGTGAAAATTGATAAATTAGAACTCTTATCAAGCCCAAGTATTTGTAAAAGGGCACAATTTCAGAAAAAAAAAAAAAAAGGAAAAAAAATCCAGATTCAAGGTGTATAAGGGTACATAAAAACACTGAAATGCAGTTTGAAAGTTTACTTGTCAAAGATATAATCTCTTAAATGTTTGCTGGCCAGAATCCCTATAAATGTATGTGGGAGGCGGTGCTTCTAAAAATGCCCTTAAGACAGATAAGCATTTTTCCATATCTTTATAGGGTAGCTAACTGTTTCTTTGAATCTGCAGTACCTCTGAACAATTCCAAGAATTATTACCCATCTCTGTAGGGATATAAAGAGAGTGAAAAGCACTGAGTTGAACATTCCACAAACATATACAAGGGGCATTTAAACTGTGAAAACTGTGTTCTCTGCAAACAAAGACTTAGTTTTACTAGATTTTAAATCATACTCTTTATATGGGGTTTGACTTTCAGGACAATCATAATTTGTACTTAAAAGAAATTAATTCAATTTTCCAAGTAAAAATTTGCACAGACCTGTTATTCCAGGACTAGCCCTCCTTCTAAAGACAAATGAAAAAGAAGAGCTCACTTGTTAATCGATAGCTTGAAAATATTATTCTTTCATTTCCATTTATTTTTCTTTCAATTTCATCTTTCTTACTCTCCCCTTGATCCACAGGTAAAACTAACTTAAGAAGTTTGCCCCCCTCCTTGGTTACTATGACCCACCACCACCACTGTTGAATAATCATATTTTTATTATTTTAGAATGATAGTATGGCTTAGGCTGGAAGTGACCATAGAGTTCATCTAATACAACATTGTACTTGTTGAATCTCATGCAATTTTGCATTGACCCATTTCTCAGTCCTGTCCCTCTGGATGGCTTCCCCTCCCTCAAGTGAGTCCACCAAACCACACAACTTCTGTTGTCATCAAGCTTGCTGAGGGTGCACTCAATGCCATTTTCCATGTCGCTGACAAAGGTGTTCAATAGCACTGGACACAGAACAGAGCCCTGAGCATCCACTTGTCACTGGTCTCCAACTGGACATCAAGCCAGTGATCACAACTCTTTTGAGTGTGACCTTCTAGCCAGTTCCTTATCCCCTGGGTGGTCCATCCATCAAGTCCATGTCTCTTCATCCAAGGATGTCACATGGGACAGTGTCAAATGCTTTGCAGAAGTCCAGGTAGTCCACTATGTCAGTTGCTCTTCCGATATCAACCAGAGCTGTAACTGTCATAGAAGGCCATCAAATTAGCCAAGTACAATTGGCCTTTAGTGAAGCCGTGCTGGCTGTTACTGTTCACATCATTATTTTTCATGTGCCAGGAGGATCTCTTCCATGATTTTACCTGGCACAGAGGTGAGGCTGACTGGTCTATAGTTCCCTGGGTTTTCTTTGCTTCCCTATTTAAAAATGAGGACTTTGTTTCCCCTTTCCAAATCTGTGGGAACTTCACCGAACTGCCATGACTTCTTAAAATATGATGGCTAGTGGCCTAGTAACTTGAGCTGCCAGTTCCTTCAGGACCTGTGCATGTATCTCACCAGGTCCAATGGACTTCAGTTTCTCTAGGTGTTCCTGGACCTGATCTGTTCCTACCCTGGGTGATTTTTCACTCCCCCAGACCCAGCTAATGACCTCTGTGACTTAGGTGGTTTGGCTCAAGTGGTTACCAGTAAAGACTGAAGCAAGTCATTGAGTATTTCCACCTTCTCCATATCCTCGGTAATCAGGTCACCTGCATCCCTCTGGGAGAGGCCCCACATTCTCTCTTATTTTTCTTTTTTTTTCTCTGACATTCCTGTAGAATCCTTTTCTGTTATTTTAAATGCACCTGGTAGGTTTGACTCCATCAGGGCTTTAGCTTTGCTAACCTGCTTTCTGGTTTCATGAACAATCTCTTTGTAGTCATCTCAGGTTACCTGTTTTTACTTCCACCCTTTGTAGATTCCCCTTTTGTGTTTTATTTTAGCCAGGAGTTCCCTGTCCATTCATATAGGCCTTCTGACATCTTTGCCTGATATCTTCTTTTTAGAGATGCATTAGGGATGATCTACAGCTTACATTTTATACAGATTTAAAGATTGCGTTTCATTCTGTCTATGCAACTCAGGAGTCACAGATGATATCCCCTGCTTTCTTTTCCATTGTCTATACCATTCTCTTGAAAAATAAAGGCTGAAAAATGTTGCTACAGTGATTTGGGGACAGGAGTTAATTAAGTAGAAATAGTTACATAAAATCTATTTACAAAGTGACAGTGCAAAGCCGACTAGGAAGAGCTGGCATTGCCTGTTGCAAAGAATTTCAAGTAAGTTACTCAAAGAAGTCTTGTGCATGCTTTGAGGTTTACAAAAACATGCCATTCTTTATTTGAAGTATGTTTATACATTAAACGGTGTATTCACTTAGGAGTGGGACTATGACCCACTTTTGTATCAGCAGAAAGTCCCAATGCAGGAGTAGTTCTGCAATCAAAAACACCTTTGTCAATGCCTCCTCTTTCATTCGGGGCATCCGCCTAAGAATACCATGAAAAGAAGACATCTGACAATATTAACTGTGACTTTATTACATAAATTATGTCAGCAAAAACTTTTTTCATTTCCTAGGCTCCTGTAGACTGACAGGATGGATTCTTCCAGAAAGGAAAATGAGCCAAGTATTTGTCAAGTACCCAACCACACTGCAATGAAGAGTGGGACAATTTTCTGTCTTCAGATAAGGGCAAATTATGTAGCTTTTAGCCTCTTATCAAAGTTTCTGCTGACTGTGCTGCTACAGTGCATGTCTGCAGTCACATGTACCCCAAAATGTAATTTCAGGTGCAGAAGCAGGATTCAGCAAAAGAAAACAAAATTCCAGTGTAATTTTGAATGAAGCAAATTCAAGTAGCAATACTACTTGATTAGAACAACAGTAACTGGAAAATAAGTGAAAACTTAAGAGCAGTTTGGATACTCATCATCCTAGACTCCTTTGAAATAACTTGCTGAGGAGATAGCATGATATTCTAAAAGCAATGAACCTGATAAAAAGAAAAGGGAAAAAAATCCTCTCTTAGCTTCTTACCATGTTTTGTCAGCTCCATATTTCATGATGGTTATCCAGGTTACAGTGAAAGAAAAGAAAAAAAGAAGGGTGAAAGAAGTTGAGTCACTGAAAGTGTACTCATTTTAATTAACTTAATTAGCCTTAGTTGTTATTATGTCAAGCATTTTTTTTTTCTCTCTATGAAATATAACACCTCTGTAGGCCAGATTTTCAAAATGTTCATCAACTCAGTGTCTAATTATGTGGAGCAAAATCTATTGCACATGCCCTTCTTCACGTTAGCAGTTACAAAAGTGATAGAGATGTCATTTACTTACATCAGCCTATATTAAAATATAAAAGAAGGCACAACCAGAGTTCTGGGTTTAACAGTTAATAATTGTTAACACAAAAGGTAGCTGACAGAAGAACACATAGGCATATATGAATGGAGATCACACTAGGTCTCTGAAAATTTGACTTCCACTAAATTTGCAATGATCCATTCTTATGGTATCTGAACATACTTGTTTCAATTGTTTCACTGTAACTAGCTGGTTTAATGTTAAATGTGTATGTTATTTTAGATATTTTTCTCTTTCAGAGATCTACTTTCAGGGCAAATTCAAATCTGTGGATCTTTCAGCAGTACTGGAAATCTCCAGTGAATATATTCTCATCACACACAGTGAAATTTCATTATTATCAATAATGGTTTGGTGAATAGAATACACAACATAGATTCATAGATTCATAGATTCATAGATATTAGGGGTTGGAAGGGACCTAGAAGATAGATCTATACTGTAGCTCACGAAACACAATTTAACTTTCTGTATTAAACTTCAACTCTTCTATTGATTCTTTTGGTAACCACCCTCCACAAGGATAAGACCAAATTGTTTGCAGACTTCCTGATAAAATTATAAATTGAAGGAAAAAAAAAATTATAATGAAGAGACCCATAGTGATTAATACATCATTAAATCAAACAAACTTTCCAATTTTTCTTATATGTTGTTTACTCATTTTTTTAAGAGAAACAGAAAAAATAACTTTAAAAATATAAAAGTGAAATATCGTCCTTTTTTTTTTTTTTTTCTGGAGAAGAGAATCTACAAATTTAAATCACTAAATTATAATTACACTTTGAACATTGGAAGGATTTGCAGTAAAAATATCAGGTTGAGATTGTCAATAAAATTAATCACTCATGACCCCAAAAGAGCAAAAGGGTTGAAAAATGCTTCAAAATTGAAAGTTACCATGAGCAAAGGGACTTAGGGAATTCATTTTAATTCACCATGGCCAAGTTCAAATACAAGCTGTTCTTTGTTATTCAACCTGAGGTATTATTTTTCATACAGACGCTCACATCTGACCAAGCCATAATCACATACTATAGAGTTTTCTTTATCTGATTGTAGAAGTTTCCTGTTTTAGCTATATATTAACAATGAACTGTGTATGGATGGTGTGGTGTCACAGAGTGAACTGTATTCTGCCCACCTAACCATATCTATCAGTCTATTAAGTGCCTCAAAGCTGGAATTTGAGCAATGTGTAGAAAAGTTGGCCTTAAGTTATTACTCTCTCCCTTACATGGGCATTACAGACACTATATTGTGAATTATTTGCTTTTCCAGCAAAGCAGACAGTTCTCTAGCAGTTTCATAAGAGGCTGTGAATTGCAATTGCCCTTTCTCATCTGTTTACTGATTGAGTATGCTGTTTAATACAGTATTTATCAATCCCCAAGGTATGTTCTTACCCATGAGAAACTGAAAGTAGCAAATGCAGTCCTCTCCCCTCCAAGGATCCATATGCTGTGATGATGGGGGGAGACTTTTTAGTAGAAATTTTCTAAGATATGAGGACAGAGGATTTATACAGTTGTATAAAGGACACATGATCAGCCACATAAGAAGTAAACTGTAATTCAAATGGAACACACTTGTGCTTTTGGATCCGAAGTGACTTGATCCATCTGCTATGAAAATCAAGTTGTGTCTTTGAACTGTGGGGCTGTGCACTATGGGAGAATTTAATTTGGCTGCAGAGATTTAGGTTCTTCCTCTAGACCTGAGAAATTTTAAAACAATAAATGAAGTCTCTTTTTGCTTCAGTGCAGTGTGTTACACATCTGATTTTACAACTATGAAAGTGGGGACAGCTGTATTTGAAGACTTCAAAGTAATGGAGAGAATTGTTCAATCAAAGATTTCTTTTGGGAGTGCTTTCAAAAAATACCAACTCAGGAATAATTTCAGTTATCAGATGTAGTGAAGCAGGGTGGGCATGAAAAAGTATATATAAAAGCCCGACATGGCTTTCTTTCCGGAATATTTGCAAGAATTAGCTGAAAAATTTGCAAGATTTCCAGTGAAGTTAAAGAGGCTAGAGACTAGAGAAAGCTGAAGAATACTACAGCTTTGCTTCAGTCACTCTACAGTAGAGTTTTCTTTCCAAGTCTCTGTTTTAAGCACTTTCCTCAGCTTTGGCTGAAATAGTTTGTTTCTATCCCCACCAGTGATTCCTCTCTTTTATACTGTTCACATCTGAAGCACATCCAGTTAGTCCTTTATATATACAAGATCTAAAATAGTGTAAGGGTATTTATTTAGCTGAAGGTCTGTTAAGATATCTTTGGAATAGGTCAGGCAGAAACTATTTGGCTTTAAAATATCAAGTGTAGCATCTTTGTGGCTCCCTGTGAGGAAATGATAAATTTTTATGATAGAGGAGTTGTAAATGAAAAGCATGAGATGGTTACAAGCCATTTTATTTTCTAAGGTGTATAAATTCTTGGCCAGCAGCTAGTTAGAAGATGACTTTCAACATCTATGTGAAACCCCACTAACCTTATTAATAGGAAACTGCACTGATGAATGTACAATCATAATTTCACATGCTTGTGTACTCTTCTGGGAATATAAAATAAGTGACCAATGAGGAATGTAACACATGGATGTTAAGTCTGTCTGGATTAAAACTGCATTTTTATGCACAGAAAAAAATGACGTGTGACATGTGTTGGGCTTGCTAAAGCAAAAGAAAGATAATTCAGTTCTTCTGAAAGCAATTTTCTTTGAAATTATACCTCTAGATTGTTGCTGTGCTCAGAGTTACTAAAGTTTTTAAAAAGTCACTAAAGTTTTAAATTTTAAAAGAATAAAGCCATTATAATTAATTTTTTTAACACTAGAATTTAGGTGTGGTTCCCCAAGATGTTAATGGAATAAAAATGTGTTTAGAAGGAGTTAGCTAATGGTTTCTGAGTTGTGCTGTACCACTCCCTAAAATCTCTAACACCATTAGCAGTTTGTCCATACTCTCTATAGTATTAACTTTCAACCACACTAATTTTTATATAATCTGTGGTATTTACCTAGTTTTGCTTTACAATTTGTTTCCAAGAAAGAATCAGATGCTGAGGGGTAGGTCCATTAATGTTTGTTGCATACAATGATCCAGATGCATGTTCCTATAGTGTTGGGTGCCAGCATCCAGGAGGGCAAATCAGAATATACACCATCTTACTCTTGCCCACTATCTTACATATTTACCCTAAATAGATAAAGTTTCCAGCATCGGAAGGGGGAGTCTGTGCTAGCTGTGTCTGGTTTTATGCAGTACAGACATTTTAATACTTTCAATATTTCTACATTTTCACAGTACTCATCACAGACTCAGCTAAGGGCCAGGAGCCCTTGCACTAGATTCTGTATGAACACTGAGTTAAGTTCTGATCCCAAAGGACTTAATAAGGCAAAAAATGGAAAGCGGGTGGCACAGAGATACCAAAACTGTGAGAGGCTATTTATTTATTAGAGAATTAAATTAGCAAATCTATTTCAAGTGCTATCAATCTTCTGCTCTCCATTCCCTGAAACTTATTCAGAGAGATGCAAAGTAACCCTGATATTGCAATTGATATATACTGTAGACTGAATTCAGACGCCATGCTTCTGGTTAACAAGACACAGGGAAACCTTTCCTGCACCAGGAAAACCATAAGCTCTATACATCTGCTTGGAAAAGAATGGCTGTAATAATAGATGGAATCCAAACCCTTGTCCTAAAACACATCTGCTGCAACACAAAGGCTTCCTGTTGTGGAAGCACACCCAGAGAGTTCCAAGAGTGTTCACACAGTCCTACCACCTAAGAGCTGCAGATAGGGATGATGGAGGCACAACTCCAACGCAGAGACTGCAGCAATTGTGTCCTACCTGTGAATTATGGTACTACATCCCGAACTCCAGAACCCTCTTAATTCTCCTCAAAAAAAACCCCATTTTATTCCATCTCTGTACAATCATTAATCTTTCACACATACACATAGGTCTTCTTTCATTTCACAATTTTTTTGTTATGATTGACAGGTTGAATTTTAACCTCTATGCCTAAAGACATATGGCATATATGGCAGCTCAGAAACTCAATTATGTGCAGTTTCTAGTTGCACAATGTCCATGTAAGATCTTGAATATCTAGTCTTCAAGCATCTAAATCCCCACCATAAAGTAAAGCTACTTTAGTAGTAGCTTAAACTTGGTCCCCTGATGCTTCAGAATTCCTCCTAACATTTTCTATCTAGATTGTAGGAAAAGGTTTCCCAGAGTCAGCCTGTAAAAAGTACTAGAGTCTCCATGGTTTATTTCCTTGTGAAATAAGATTTTAGGTACTACCACTTCCTGCGTATATGCAAACTGAGAGAAAAAAATCGAAGTCTTGAAGGGTCACAAAAAAAAAAAAATCTGGAAAGTTGTCTATGGACTAAGAAAAATTAAGGGAAAAGAGAGAAAAAAAATAAAAGGAAAAGGAAAGAAACAAGTACAAAAAGAAGAAAAGAGGAACAGTGAAAATGTAAATGAGAAAAAAAAAAGAAAAAGTAGGGGAAAAAGGGGAAAGAAATAAAATGACAAGGATAAAAGTGGAAAAAGAAAAAAAAAAATAAAGGAACCCCATGTTTTAAGCTTTAGATTTTGCATTCCTCAAGAATCCTGCTTATTTAAACCAGACTTTGGAAACCTTGCTCTAGTTTCAGGCTGCAAAGCAACAATTTGCAATACTCAATTTCTCTCATTTTGGAGTAATAATCCAGAATATCTATTTTATTATTATTATTATTCCCTTGATTTAATAATATTTTAATTGGAAAGATTAAATATATTTTAGTTCACTTAAGCAAGCAGTTTTCTTCTAAAACATCTAGCTTTCTCTTAGCACTTTTAACTACTTCATCTTCCTTCCTATGCACGTACACGTCATGTCTGGAGCAGAACAAAATAAGAACCACATGTTTCATATAAACAGATGCTTTGCATACGGATGGCGCTTATCTGGAACAACTATAAAGGAATAAAATAGAAGAAAACAGTAGGTGGAAGACTCAACATTTTAGTAAGAAAGCAGGAGCATAAACATTGAATCATTAATATGGAAAAAAAAGTGGACAGCAATAGAGGGAAAGTATTTACTACAAGAGAGGAAAAGATTTTATTAAGATTTGAGATGAGCCTCATCTGACCACAGTTTGAGTCTTATTAAAATACACATCCAGGGCTACACTCTGCCTTGACAGAAGCAGTATCAAATCCTAAACACTCATTTTCCGTAGATAAGAGAATTTGCCTTTTTCTCATTCAATAAGTTTGCTGAAATAGTTGTTTACATTTCAATCGTTCAAAATTAAAGACAATAATATAACTCAGGCAGGATTTTGGTCTTAATTGCATCCAGTAAAACACAGATTAGCTCTACTAAAATAAACTCTGATACTTAATTTTGTTAAAGTAAGCGTCAGTAGTTACAGAAATTCACCATGGTGTAACTCAGATCATCAAAAGCTAACTCGGTCAAAAGCAGTATTGGAGTGTGTAATACCAGACTTGTCAGGGCTCATACTTCACACACAAGACATTCATCTGACTCCATCTCACTCTCTTCAGTGTGGTGCTTCAGTCTCAAGCGACCACACAACAGCTCCTCAGCTTCCCTCCAGCTCTGGGATCCAACATCAGATACACGTGTTCAGACTGACGACAAATTGTGTTTGGAAGATGGGGTCCTGGATGGGGAGAGCAGGTGGAGCACACACTGCAGCCAGGAGCAGTTGTTGTTGAGTGAGTCCCCATCCTCCAAGTCCTGCAGGTAGGCAGCATCTACCCAACTTGTCTCACACCACAGCCTCTTCCCCACATGGTCCCAAGCCCCACGTTCCCTCTAAAAGCAGAGCAGTTCTGTAAAAACAAACCTGAGCTCTTAAACCTCAGTAATAAAAATAATCAAAGGAAATTACTTCAGTGATACTTATTACTATGAAAAATTTACAAAACAAAACCACAGGTTGAAAAGTGTCTCCAAAGTAAGAAATTCTGCATTTTCTTAACATTTTAACTGTTGAGTTTTCCATGGCAATCACCATGGCAATGTACTATAAATTCAGTGGATAGTCTGTTAAATGTGTTTTCCTCCTAAAAGGAAAGCTAAACACTGAACACTGCTAAATAGTTAACACATATTCTTTTTTTTTTCTTTTTTTTCTAAACTAGTAGGATCACTCAGCTGCAAAAGTCAGAGGCAAATGAAAACCAAGAGGTTCTGAGAAGAACAATACCTGTACATTACATAAGCTCATAGAGCAGCTTTTTCAGTACTTCTTATAATTATGCATAATAAAAAATAGTTTGTTTTCTGAATTTTTTTTTGGCAATATCAACCTGACTAGCGAATCCCATTGTTGATTAAATTACTAAACAATGTATTACTTTATAGCTAGATCAAAATAGGTAATAATAATAGTCTCTAGTTATAGTCATACTTCTTATTTTCATTCACAGATATAGTCTTACTACATTATTTCTTACAAATGGGAAAACAAAGGAAAAAAAAAAGGAGAAGAAAAAAAAAAAAAAAAAGAGACAAAGATTAAGGGTTTGTCTTGCTCCAGGCTACAAAAAGGTTAAGAGCCAAATTCTCCATTTTGCCAGGGCTGGGAAGAGTGGGGGCTCGAGACAGGGTAGGGGGTCAAAACACAGTGAGCCTTAGTTACTCTTTTATCTCCCTCTGTTTCATCCATTATCTTCATCACCACAAGTTAAATTGTCTTTTAAGGATACTTAGGAAGCAGTTAAGTTTAGAGCAGCCCTGTGCTTGTCCTAAAACAAATGGCTAAAAGAAGGATAGAAAACATCTTTATTTTTTTTCCTACATGGAAGCAAATGGGACTTATCCAGACATAGAGGTACTTCAGAGTTTCATTTAAACTAAAAATTTTAATGGGAATCTCCACCAGATAAGGGTATAGGTCTTTGGATTGCAAATTAGAAAGTCAAAATCACTGAAATTCTGCAATGATCAACTTTCCAGTTCACTAACAATACTGTAAAACAAATAGAAAAAAACTCTTTGAAGTTAAATCATAATATAACTTTGTTGAATTTTCCTTGG
>JAOEGS010015863.1:0-14769 GCA_025447755.1 Corythornis vintsioides | reverse complement strand
TACGCCACGGAGCAGGAGGTGATGGACATGGGGCCCTTCATCAAGGGCTCGCTGGAGGAGCTGCAGCGGCTGCAGCCGCCGCCGGCCGGGGACCGAGGACAGCCCGGGGACTTGGCCGAGTGCAGAGCCAGGCTGCAGGCGCTGGTGGAGCGTGTCTTGGGCCACCCAGGTGAGGACTTGCAATGTGGATGGATCCAGCCACCCCTCAAAGCAGTGAGGACTTGCGCCAGCTCAGAAAGCAATTAGCCAGCTCTGGGTTCAGAGCCACCTCCTTGCAGCAGTGAGCCCAGATTCTCTCTTGTAGGGTAATTATTTCCCCTGGGGCTAAGGTTTGTTCCTTATAAGGCCAGAGCCACTTTTTGGTCTCCCTCCTATCCAACAGGCTCTGGTGATGCTGATTTATGGGGCTCTAGAGGCTCCTAAGCAACTTGGGCCATCCTATACCAAAGGGATGGGAATGGGAAAGGAGACCAGAGCTGCCCCTTCCTTGCCACAGCTGATGGGCAGTATTTTCCCAGCCAGGTGGTAGCTTGGAAGGCTCCAATTTGGGATTACAGCCCTACTTTGTCCATTGCAGGTACTAATTCCCAAGAAGTCCCCACAGTCGAGGTGACCCTGGAGAGCGACCTGGTGAGATGTACTTTTGTCCCCTTGTGCTGCTATGCAGGGAGGGCTCCTGCAGCTGCCTAAACCACAAATCTCCCCTTTCCTTCAACCTTTGCAAGCCTTTCCCAAGGGTCTGCCTTCTCCCCAGCCCATTACTCTAATTTCTTCATCAACCGCAGACCCCCAGGGATGCTTCCACCTTGGTGGGGAAGAACCTGCTTTGTAGCCATCATTTTTCAATAGCTAGGCCTGCTCCTACCCCCTACTGCTTCTCCAAGCCTGCTGCTTCAGCCCTCATTTTCAGTAGGGAAACCCATAACCTCCCCTCCACTGCCAAACACATGCAGCTCAGACACAAGTCTTGAGTCAAGCCAGAGGGCTGTGCCGTGCCTCAGTTTCCCCACTGCTGAGGATGCTTCTGCCTCCCCCACCCACTGCTCAGGGACACCCCTGCCCCACAGAGGGCTTGGTGCTCTTGAGGTTCACTCTAATGCTGCTCCACACTCTCTTTGCAGCAACAGGAGCCAGTTCAACCCGAGAGCCAGAGTGTCTTGCCCTCCTTCACCATTAGCCTCAAGGACATGCAGACAAGCTCGGTAAGAATCATCCCAGCCAGGCAGGAGCCTTTAGGGAGCAGGAGATGCCACCCTGGCAACCTTACATCCCCTGTGCTCTTCTCTCTCCAGACTGTCCCCATTAGCACATGGCCCAAGCGAAGGTTGACCTGCTTGGAAAGAAGTGCCCAGATCTCACCCAAAGTACTGAAGCTGGAGTGTGACAACACACCAGTCTCCATCGATACCAGTTCAAACCAGTGGGATGGCAGAAGGGGGCCCAGCACCTCTACACCGAGCCAGAAGTGCCACAGCATCCACGCCACAAGCAGCCACATTGATGATGCAGGTAGGGACTGGGGATGTGACTCTTCATGTTGCCCCATCTCTCCCCTGCCACAATTATGGGGCTCCACCATCTTTCCCAGCATCTGAGCAAGCCCAGAACCTTGGCCAACCTCCCCTGGGTCAGAGAAGCAGAGGGTGGGAGCTGGTTTACCAGCTGGTTTACCCTGGGGAGGGTAAATACAAGAGCAATGCTTGGGGTGGATGCAAGATGCTCCATCCAGCTCTGTGTCTTCTGCTCCAGGAGCCTCTGGATCTTCCTGGAGTAAAAAACACTACCATTTGTAGCAAACCACAGTTTCTTCCCCAAGCTCACCCAGCACCCACTCCAGCCTGCTGCAGCATCCCATGGTGGTAGGTCCTGGGCTTAGTGCTGCAAACTGGAGGGAGGATGAAATGCATCTTCTGGAGAGGCCAGTACAGGGTCCATGGGGTGAAGCAGCAGTGGAGAGGTTGCCCCCACCTTGGGGTGCATCAGAAAGAAGGTTCTGGTAGCAACCATTTGTCCTCTGCTACAAAAGTCAGGAGATAATATCAGTCCTCCCATGGGAAAACTGGTGTGATCCAAAGTTGAAGCTTCAACATCTG
This sequence comes from Corythornis vintsioides, assembly GCA_025447755.1. Lineage (NCBI taxonomy): Eukaryota > Metazoa > Chordata > Aves > Coraciiformes > Alcedinidae > Corythornis > Corythornis vintsioides. The sequence continues at coordinate 12,676 of JAOEGS010015863.1, read as the reverse complement.
CCCATTCCTTCCCCAGAAGAAACCAGCATCATCATTTCCAGCTCAGATGACAGCTCGGAAGACACGGTGGTGAGTGAGACAACAGATCTCCCTCCTTCTTGAGCCACGCAGAAGAGTCAGCTTCACCCCATCATCTCTGGGGTCCTTTTCCTTCAGCTGTGCTCAGACCTGAGCCTTTCCCCTTCCTAGCACCAGCTGGAGACTTACTTGGGTCTTTCTCTTCCACTTCATTAGTTCCCAGGGGCCATCCCAGATCTAGTCCTCCTGAGCCAAGACCTTTGCTGGTATCTCCAGGTATTCTGGAGCAGCCAAGGTCCTCTCTCACAGGCAGCAAACCTCCAACTTAATTCATTCTGAGGTGGGATCCCACACCAGCTGATCCCTCAAGATGACTCTTTTGAGTCAGTCCTTATGGCCCCTTCCTTTCCACTTTGCTGGAAAGGTTGTCCTCAGCTTAAAAAGAAACAAAACCAGAACAACTAATCAATTTTTATCAAAAATTCAAGTTTGTGAGTTCAGTGTAGCATCCAGACTTGACAACTTCACCAGCTCTGTGCCTCCACACAGGCTGAGAAGCTCCCAGGAAGTCCCAGAGCAGGTAGGGACCACCTGAACATCCTCCAAAGTGACATTTGACAGCACTGATGCTGCAGGCTGCTGTGGTGCAGCCAGATGGCCCTGGCTGAGGTGGTTAGATGAACCAAGGGCGCCCTGCTGAGATCATGAGATCCCTCTGGGAAGGGAGGCGAGTCCAGCCAATTTGGGATCCAGGGTGGGGGGTGATTGTCCACCACTGGCATAATGAGGGGTCCCCAGATCGATTTTCTTTTGGATTTTCTTTTGTATGAACTAAGGCAGAAGCTCTTCTTACTCATCAATAAAGCTGTTTCCAGATTAAGCCTCACCCGCTGCTGGCTTCCTTAATAATATTTTTTCCTTTGCTGTTTTTCTTTGCTTTCCTGATTCCACTCTAAGAGTTGTGGAGCTAAACCTCTGTCCCCATTCCCTGCGAGTGCCAGAAAATACTGAGGCTGGGGCTTTTGGGGGAGGTGAATGTTCTTGCTGTGAGAAATCCCTGCCTGTCCTTTGCTGTGCTGTGGATTCAAGGCTGAAAACAGGTTCCTGGAACCTCCACATCTCACTGATGGTCTGGTGCTGGGCACTAGAAAAGCACAACCTTGAAAGCTGGGAGAAAAAAATGGTTTAAAGCCTGGAAAGAGTTGGAGGTGGAGAGGATAGGAATTGATAAAGAAAAAAAAGGCTGAGCAATAGAGATGAGGCAGCAGGATGCAGCCCAGGGAAGCTGCAGTCTGCAGGGGATGGAGAGTGAGGGCTGAGGACCTGCTTAGAGGCTCAGCCATCTGAGAGGAGGTTTGAGGGCTGGGGAGCAGCAATTGTAGGGATCACCTGGGGACTGTCATGCTCTGCACACCAAGCTAAAGCCTTAAAAGCATTGTCAGTGCCTGGATCCATTGCCCATGGCCACCACAGTGCTACCAGCAGGTGTCTGTGTGTGGGTGATTTTCCTCCACCAAAATCCTGCTCTTAACCTCTCTGCTTAACCCTTCAATAAACCCTTTGGGGCTAGAAAATTCCAGTTGCTCATGGCTGGTTCGGGTAACAAGAGCATCTGCATTTTGTAACCAAGTTTGGTTCATCTAACTCCCTTAAGGCCAGTTGGGCCATTCTGGACACAGCCAAGAGAGGGGAATGTGAGGCACTGCCACCACCTTCCTGTACCTTCCCAGACAGAAGAACCCCATATGTCCTTCAAACACCTAATAACTACCTTTTAAACAGTCCTGTGTCCCCTGAGCTGGGGAGCACTTAGTTTTGCTCACATACCTGCAGAGAGAGGGTTTCACCACTCCCAGGCTGTGGGTGAACATGCAGACAGCTGGTGTTGGAGGGAGATGAGACATCCCATTGTTGCAGGGTGCCCAGGATTGTCCCCAGGGGAAAGAGGGAGGAAAACCAAGGTTGGAGCCTCTTGAATGTCTTGCTGTCTCTTCTGTAGGGAGGGATTAGCTGTGGACATCCATCCATCCCTGCTGAGGCTGAGCAGGGTTGATGCAGCTGCTTTTCCTCACCCTTGGGAGGTCTCGCTGTACATACTGGATCTGCTGAGTCTGGAGAGGCACCAAACCTCTTGGCCAAATGGAGTCCCCTTTTCCTCTAGACACCAACCTGATCTTTTAAGTGCAGCAGTATCTCCTGTGGTGAGGTTGCTCAGCCACGTTTATGACCCCGCATGAGATGTGCAGAAAGGGACAATAAGACCCCAGACCTGCACATTGTGTCCCTCTGGCCACTGCTTGGATCCCAACCCCTGCTTAAGACAAGATGCATTCAGGGCTCTGCTCTTGCTCCCTTGGCCCAGAATATGGTTTTGGGCTCTCAGCAGGGCTCCCTGTGGCCAGCCCACTCCTGAGACACAACAAACACCCAACCCATTCTTGTCAGTTCTCCGACATCAAACCCCATGGGTTTCACTGCGTTGCACACAACTAGATCCTGACCTATGGCCAACAGTGCACCCAAGGATGCTCCTCATGCCTTCCCAGCTAGGTCCAAACAAGCAGATGGGACTTGGTCCCCTTCTCCAATCTCTTGCAGGCTTTCAGCAAGTCTAAGGAGAGCAAGAAGCCCTCCAGCCCCACGTGGTCCAAGAGTGGCACCTCACCCTGCAACAGCCCCAGCCCCACCAGCCCTTGGGAAGACGAGTCAGAGCTGAGCACCTCGGTGTTCCTCAGCTTGAGGGTTGACCAGAAAAGTGAGCATTGCCTTTCCCAGGCACAGAGGGCTGGAGGGGCTGGAAGGGACACTCCCAAATACTTACTCCAGTCCCATTCTTTCCCCTCCACAGCTGAGCACATCATGGAGGTGGCAGCAGTAAATGGAGAGCACGCTTTCAAGACAGTGATTCAGACACCCGAGTCAGTGCTGGCCCTGTTCTCCCAGGGTGTCCCCATGGAGATGGGGATTCAGCACCTCCTCTGGTACCTCTCCTCAATCCCCAAGCCCATCCTCATCGTCTATAACTTCTGGGCACCTGAGCTACCTGCTCTCTTTAAAGCCCTGGATGCCACAGGTAGGAAGGTGGACTTCTGCCACATTGTGGGTGGTTATGTAGATATGTTGCCCTTAGTCAAAGAAAAGGTGCCTGGGGCCACTTCCTACAAGCTGAAGAAGCTGCTGAGAAGATACCAGCAGCAGCAGCTCAACGAGGGCAGTGCGCTGGCCGTGGCCAAGGCCTCTCAAGAGCTTTGGAGAACCCTGGAGCTCCCTGCCCATATCAATGTGGGCATGATGCTCACCCACTGCAACCTGCAGAGCTACACCATTCTGAGGCCTCTGATCCAGGAGAAACTGCTCACCAGGAGGGCAGCCAAGATCTTGGCCCAGCGTAACCTCATCCTCTGGGAGCTGGAACATGTGTGAGCACACAAGGGGTGCTCAGTACAGATGCAGGGATGCTCAGAGTGGTATCAAGGAGGATTTGCAGAGCCTCTCTGCTCCCAGCATGAAGCTTAAAAGGCTCAGGGGACCCTGGCTTATCTCTAGAGGGAAGAAACCACCCAATCAAATTAATATATTAGTAAAATAAATTACACAGTGATTTACTGGGGTGTCTCCACCGCTCTTTTTCCCAGACAGACAGGAGGGGAGATCCTCGGAGCGCTGCCTGGGCAGCAGCAGGTACCTTATGTCCCCCTCTTAAACCCTCCACAGCTTGGATACGGCCCCCCCAAGGTGCCAGGCAGAGTTGTGCAAGCGATGTCAGAGTTGGGCTGAGCGACAAGGCAGTGAGGGCCACCCGCCACCAGGTGTCCTCTTTGTACAGCCGCACACTGCCAGGCGTGCAAGGACCAGCTCCTCTGCTTGTGCACACCCACATCCACCTGTGCGCACCCGCTTGTGCACACCCACACCCAGCCGTGCACACTCCCACCCACGGTTCTCACACATCTGCACATCCCTTGAGCCCACCGGTGGTCCCTCCTGTCCCTCTGCACCCATCCCCGAGGGGAGTGGTCTGCTCTATTGGACACGGGGAGGGGCGGGGGGTGGGGTGGGGGGGTGGTGGTGAACAAGTTCCTCTGCATGGCTTGAGCTGGGTGAAAAGGACCAGGAAAAGGGATGTGGTGGAAGTCTCATCTCCGAGAGAGTGCGATGGGAGCAGGACTAGGGGAGGGATTGTCCCCCTGGACTGGGTACTAACGCCACCCCTGAAATCCTGAGGTCAGTTTTGGGACCTTTGCTCCCAGAAGGACATTGAGGGGCTGGAGCATGGCCAGAGAAGGGCAACGGAGCTGGGAAAGGGTCTGGAGCAGGAGTGTGGGGAGAGCAGCTGAAGGATCTGGGCTTGTGCAGCCTGGAAAAAAAAGAAGGCTTGGGGGAGATGAACTCCACAACTCCCTGTGATAGGGGGTTGGAGCCAAGTGGTATTGGTCTCTCCTCCTAAGGAACAAGAACCAGAACAAGAGAAAAAAGCCTCAAGTTGCCCCAGGAGAGGTTTACGTTAGACCCGAGGAACAATTTATTTCCCACAGGGTTGTCCAGGCCTGTCCCAGGCTGCTCAGGACAGGGGTGGAGTCCCCCTGATCCCTGGAGTGGTTTCCAAGCCGTGGAGCTGTGATGCTGAGGGCCATGGGACCCTGGCAGCGCTGGGTTAAAAGTCTTAAAGATTCTATGATACAAGTGTATTCTATGGATCTCCCAGGCTTGGAAAATTATGGGAGATGGGGAGAAAACGGGACCCCCATCTTCTGGGAGCCCCCTGAGGACAAGCAGTCAACCCCAGCTGTGAACTGCTGGAGCAATCCCAAAGGAGCTTCCCCAACTGCATAGTGCCAGGCAGGGCTAGTCACCACATTCAGACACTGCCACCCCTCACCCTGGGGATGCTCCAGCGTGCGATACGGGGTTGTGTGTGTGGGGAACTCCTCTACAAGAGGCACAGCCGGAGGAGAGCAGAGCCCATCTGTCTGCTGTCACCAGCCTCATCAAAGCCTTGTAAAACAATAGCAAAGTCAATGGGCTGCAGGAGCTGGATTAGCTGTTTCTTTGCCCTGAACTGCCATAAAGCTCAGTCATCTGGCTAGAAAAGGGTTTGTCACTGCAGGCGAAGCGGAGCAGCACCCAACCAACCTCAGCCATGGAAGGGCTACATCCTGTGAGGTGAGGGCTCCTCAAAGGTCCCATCAGCTTCTACCTCAAACAGGCTGGTACAGCCCTGCTTGGGCCTCCCTTCAACCACAGCCACCCCGTGAAAATCTCCCATGAGAGAGAATCAGAGCCTCTCTGGGTTGGTTTATGGTTTTTTAAGAGCAATAAATAACTTCACTGAATTAAGCGAAGCTCCTGAAATGATATATAATATGTTGCTTGCTTGATTGGCTGTTATTAATAATGCATTGCTCAATCAAAACCATTCATAAAACGACTCCCCACTAGCCCCAAGCAAAGTGCTTTGGGACTTGGGAGAGGGAAGAAAAAGGCAAGAAGGAGAAGCATAAATTCTTTCTGCTTATGAAAATGGATTTCTTCCCCCGACAATCACGCAAAACTAATTAGAGCCAAAGGGCCAGTTCCTCTGCATTTGATTAGGCCCTGAGAGATGGCTCAGCTTGACTGAGTGGGTAGAAGTTCAAGGCAGAAGAGGATTCACCCCAGTGAGATGAAGAAAGGTAACCTGGATTAGATTTCCAATAAAAACCCCAGACTACTAACATCCAAACAGGTTTGTATCCTGTGGACTATCAAAAGCAAGGGTGAAGTGGTCAGGATTCTTAAAGATTTGGAGAAGTGGAGAGGCAAAGCTGAGAGAAGCCTTTTCTAGATGGAAGGAGAAGCCACATATTCTTGATCAGCCAGGATGTTCCTGGGGTGGTAGCTCAGGCACTCACCTGGTTTTGGAGAAATTGGCTTGGGGCAAGAAGCTAGAGAATATCCACAGAAGGACAAACCAGGGGCTCTTCCTTCTCCTCCTTAAATAGGCAATGCCCCTGATCAGCATGGTGGGGGCTCCTCCCTCAGACATTAATTGGTAGGAGGTCAATGGTGTGAATCAGCACACCCGTTTACTTCAGTGGTGAACCAGTGATTCCTCCAGCTGAGAGGTTGTCCTTGTTTATACCAGTGGGACACACATCCCCAAAGCTGCAACAGTCAACACCCACTGTGGCCCTGGCCACCAGCCCAGATTTTACTTGTCACAATGTTGTGAAGCATGCTGAAAATTAGGGTGCTGGGGGCTGAGGCAGGTGTGGTGTAAGAGAGGTTGACAGCTCCAGAGTCTGATCTTCCATCCATCCATCCATCCATCCATCCATCCATCCATGTCTCCATCCATCCATGTCTCCATCCTCCATCATCCTGCCTTAGAGCTCTTAATCTGAAGAACATGAAGAGCCACCACAGAGCACTGTGATCAGCCCGTGGGAAACTGAGGCACAAGTGGTGACACAAACCCCACATGCTGTGGTCTCTGGAGAGGTGTGAATGGGGAGGTGGATGGATGGTGCAACCCATGCTATGCTGCTTCATGCTATGATGCCCTCCCAAGTGTCTAGGCTAGAGCCAGGCCCTCAGGGGCAAGAGGAGGAATACATCATCCACCCCATCAAACATGCCTCAGGCCCTGACCCATTTCTAGCACAAAACAGCTGCCTCCAATGCCCCCGAAACTCTGCCACCTTATCTAGGACACTTGGATTTCTTCCTCTTGCATGATGAATGAAGACATCTTAGGAAGAGCTCAGCGTAGAGCAGTGGAGAGCAGCCAAGCCAGAAAACAAATGTCCTCTCTCTGCTGATCACGTCCTTGTGGCATTTTAACCTACTTCCATGCTCCTTCAAGCATGTTTGCAGCTCCTGTGTCTCCCACCTGAGCTCTGCAGCCCAGGGTCCAGTCATGGGTCAACATCAGCAAGAGCTGCCCCATGGTCCTGCAGCCCCACGGCAGCATGTGGAGCCTGAGAAGTGCAATAACCTGACAGGCAGGAGTGGGAAACAGTGTGGGTACATATCTGGAGATACTGACCCCCCCAGGGTGCTGTCTTGTTGGCCACAGGGCTTGGAAGAGGCTGACAGCCGGTGAGCATCCAGAGAGTGAGCAAAGTGGGGAAAAAAAAAAAAAAAAAGCCTATAAACCACAACTCCAAATGTCTGATGCTGTAATTCCCTGAGCTGCAAATTGCTAATGCTTGGGAGAGTGTCATGGGAAGGGTGAGGGCATGCTTGGGTGAGCAGCCAGCCACAGGGATGGGAGTGGAGTGAGTCATGGCTCAGCCCAGAAGATGATGGAAGCACAACAGAGGTCCAGACTCTGCCCCAGTGGGAAAAGACATGGAAGTGCTGCCCTGCAGACATCTGTGCTGGATTTGAAGCGATGCCTCACTCCTGTTTGACCCTTTGTAGCTCCCCAAAGTGACGTGGCCTTGTCCTCCTTGGGACAGTCCCCTGGACCACATCCAGAGCTTTGCTGGGGGTTCTCAATCGGGTTGGGCCAACTCAGCACCAGGGAGCACAGAGGCAGCCAAGGTGTAGGTGGCCATGGTGCAACACTTGCCTGGTGTTGCTTCACTTGCACGGAAACAAGGTGGTTTTGGTGGCCACACATCAACTTAGCACCTCGTGCACCCCGTGTGGGTGTCAGCCACCTGCCAGCCCTCAGACCACAGGGTGGAAGGGAAACTGAGGCACCATTCCTGAGCATCCCCAGCAGAGCTGCTGGGTGCAGCCGCCGGTGGGGCGGGGCTGATCACGGGAAGCAGGAATCGATTCCCTTCACAAAAATCAATTATTTCTCGGGTTTCTCATGGCAGAGTGAGAGGAGAGGGGTAAGACTGAGTGTGGGGGGGAGTATAAAACAGACCACGCATCGAGGTGGAGCTGTGGAGAGAAGAGGGAGCTCCCCATTTCCATGCCTTTAGGAGAATGATGAGGGAGAACGGTCCTGTCCCGGGAAACCCCGGCAGCGGCTTCCCCCGACACACACCTCCCCTTCTTATCAATGCTTAAAAGCTCTTTGCATCCCAGTAGTGCCCTGCAAAAGGGAACCACCCGCAACGGGACGGGGCGGGACGGCGGCACACGCCGCAGAAATTACCGCAACGACGGGGATGGGGGGGGTGGGTGGCACGCAGCACCGAGTGGGGGATTAACGGGAGGGCTGGGCTGGATCTTGAGCCCCGTGCACAAAGGGGCTGCTCCGAGAAAACGGGAGAAACCGTGCCCCGTATCTGCCCCGACGGCATCGCGGGTCCCTCGCGTGGCGGGGGTCACGGGAGGAGGAGACCCGAAGGGAAAGCGGGGAGCCGGGGGAGGCTGGATGATGATTGTTGACTAGTGCGAGTTGCACTCGTTGCTCTGCGGGGAGGACGTTTATTATGGTGAAATTATTATTTTTATCTTAGGGATTGGGAGGATGCCAGTGCCCTCCGAAGGAAGGAGCCCGTTCCATCCCCGCCGGAGGCTGGCGAGCGGCGGCGGTGGGTGGGTGGTGGGATGGGAAAGGGGTGGTGAGGAGGGAGGGGGCAGCCGTGCGGAGGGGAGGCTGGCAGAAATGCTAATTCCTTCCTTCGCTCTCGCCTCGACAGCCCCAGTGCCCGTCCGGCCCCGCACCGGCTCGCAGCTCAGCCCGGCGAAGTGCGGGGAAGGGGCTACGGGTGGGGGTCCCCCACCTCCTCGCCTCGCCCCTCACCGTCCTGTCCGGGCTGGCGGAGGTTCCTCCGTGTCACAGGGACGGGGCTCCGGAGGAGGATGCGGAGGACCGGTAACAGCGAGGAGAAAGGCTGCGTGGTGCTTCACGCCACTTAGGAGGGGGTAAGGTGTGGGGTCACCCCCAGTGGGGAAAGGGATGGGGGAGGCACAAGGGGGAAAGGGGGAGTCAGGGGAGAGAGGAAAATAGGGAAGAAGAGAACTAGGGAGAGACAGAGAAGGAAGGGAGAAAAGTGGGGAGAGGGAGAGAGAAAAGGCTGGAATGAGAAAGAAACAGAAAAGCAAGATAAATAATTAAAAAAATAATTAAAAAGAATAAATTAAAGCAGAGAAGAAAGAAAACGAGAATTAATTATTTTTGCTGGGGGAAAGGAAAAGTGCAAACAAGACAAGAAAAAAGAGAGTGAGAGGGTGGGAAGAGCAAAGGGGAAAGGAAGGAAAACGGGGGAGAGGAAGGGAAGGGGGCAAAGGGGATGAGAAGGAGCGAGGAACATGGGGGTGGCAGCCGAGGGGGAGCCGGGCACAGACAATGGGGCTCGGCCCCGCCACCGCCCTTCGCCGGGCGGGGACCGGGAGCGCGGCCGGGAACGGGGCGGGGAGAGGGGGCGGGAGCCCTGAGAGCCCCCTGTGTCCCTTGGCAGGGGGAGATGGCCCCGCTGCTGCTGTTCCTGGGGCTGGGGACCCTGCTCGGCCTGGCCCGGGCGTGCCCCGAGCCCTGCGCTTGCGTGGACAAGTACGCCCACCAGTTTGCTGACTGCGCCTACAAGGATCTTCAAGTGGTGCCCACGGGCTTGCCCTCCAACGTGACCACCCTCAGCCTTTCGGCCAACAAGATCACCTCGCTGCAGCGGCGTTCCTTCGTGGAGGTGACCCAGGTCACCTCCCTCTGGTTGGCACACAACGAGATCCGCTCCATTGAGACCGGTACCTTCGCCATCCTCGTGCAGCTGAAAAACCTCGACATCAGCCACAACCAGATTGTGGATTTTCCCTGGCAGGACCTCTATAACCTCAGCGCTCTCCAGCTGCTCAAGATGAACAATAACCACATGGCTCTGGTGCCTCAGGAGGCTTTCCACACCCTGAAGGACCTCCGGTCTCTACGCATCAATAACAACAAGTTCACCACCCTTGCCGAGGGTATCTTTGACTCCCTTAGTTCCCTCTCCCACCTGCAGATTTACAACAATCCTTTTGAGTGCTCCTGCAAGCTCCAGTGGCTGAAGAAGTGGATGGGCAGCACGCTCATCTCCATCCCCGAGAAGGATTCCATCACTTGTGCCCTCCCAGAGCAGCTCCGAGGAGTGTCGGTGGGGAAGATCCCAGATGTGCAGTGCACCTTGCCTACAGTGCAGCTCACCTATTACCCCAACCTGGATACCACAGAGCTCTTTGATGGCTTCACCCTGACGCTGCACTGTGCTGTGACAGGCACCCCACCACCCGAAGTGAGCTGGAAAATTCGCACCTCCAGCCAAACCCTGGAGCTCAATGGGAACCCAAAGGAGAACTCTGGCAAGGACCTCCCTAAACAGGAGCCCGAGCGCTTCTTGGTCTTCAAGAATGGCACATTGGTGATTCCCCACCTGAGCAAGAGGGAAGAAGGCACCTACACCTGCCTGGCTACCAATGAAATGGGGACCAATCAGACCTCGGTCAATGTGGCTGTGGCAGGCACCCAGAAATACCCCCTGCAGCCTGGGAGGGACCCACTAGGGGGTAAAGCACAACCAGGTGACAAGAAACCTGGGGCCAAGGGTGCAAAGAACAGTGTGCTCATGCCAGATGAGAGGAACAAACTCTTCGGTCCCACCCGTCAGAGTCAACAATCCTCAGCAACTGGGACAGAGTCCACAGGAGATGGGCAAGTCCCTTTCCAGCTCCCACCCTTTGAAAAGAAGTGTGGCTCCACACAAACTAGCAAGTACATTTCCAACCATGCCTTCAACCAGAGCGGGGATTTCAAGCAGCACACGTTTGACCTGGGGGTGATTGCCTTAGATGTGTCAGAACGTGATGCCCGGGTGCAGCTCACACCCACCTACATGCAGCCAGAGAAGGTCCACCTCAGGATGCTCTACCTGTGCCAGGAGAGCAGCCAGGGTCATGCTTTAGTCCAATGGTCCAAGATTGAGGAAGGGGTGAACTCATACTGGTTCCAGGGTTTGAACCCTGGCACCAACTACTCCGTGTGTCTCACCTACCCGGGGGAGGACTGTCAAGTCCAAGTGGTCTTCACCACCAAAAAAGAGATCCCCTCGCTCATCATCATTGTGGTTGTGAGCATCTTCTTGCTGGTGCTGGCTACCTTACCCTTGATGGGTGCTACGTGGTGTCACCTGCTCTCCAAGTACCAAGGGAAGACTTACAAGCTCATCATGAAGGCCCAGAACCCTGATCAGATGGAAAAGCACATGGCTGCTGATTTTGACCCCCGCGTCTCCTACCTGGAGTCTGAGAAAAATTACAATCCCAGTGAGGTAGGGGAAGCGGATGCAGAGGAAGAAGATGAGGAGGAGGAGGATGATGATGAAGGAAGCAGGCGGAGGAGAAAGAGAGAAGCTGAAGGAGCTTCAGAGCTGGAGCGAGAGGAAAGCGTAGCTGCCAGCTCCATGGCGGAGTTGCAATCCAAAGCCAACGGCGAGGAGTTTGAGGTTCGTTCTGAGTACAGCGACAAGCTGCCACTGGGTGCTGAGGCCGTCACCATCTCCCAAGAGATCAACGGCAATTACCGGCAGCGTCCCCGCTGAGCCCCTCCCGCAGCCGCACCCTGGTCCCCACCTCCCCCGGGCAACCCCTCCACCCCCCGGGGCACCGGCCGCTTCTTTTCCGAGGAGGAAAGACAGAAGCATCCTCAGCGACGTCCGCCTGTCCTTCCTCCTCCTCCTTTTCCTCCTTCCTCAGGCGGCAGGACCCCGGGGAAGGGGCATCTCCCCGGGGATGCTCGATGCGGACGGGACATTTGTCCCCCGATTTCGTTTCCGTTTTGGATACTGGCGATCCTCGCTCCCGGCTCAGCGGCGACATTGCAACGATTCCTGGTCCCCCGCCAGTCTCTGCCCTCTGTTCTCCCTGTATTTAATTTCCCCTTAAAGGAAAAAAACGAAAAAAAAAAAAAAAAAGAAAAAAAGGGTAAAAAAAATAATTACCCGATATCCCCAAACCTTTTTATTCTGGAAACGGTTTATAGCCCGGCAGGTCCCTGCCGCTCCTCAGTCTGGTCCTGTCGCTCCCTTGGTCCCCGGTGAGTCTCCTCCGTTCCCCGGTCCTATCCTGCCGCTGCCCCATCCAGTCCCGCCGAGCCCCGGTACGATCCCCGCTGCAGCCCGGTGCGGTGCCCACCACCTCTTGGTGTTATCCCCCGGTTCCCACCACTTCCCCGTGGGTCCCCGCCGCACCCAGCTCCAGTCCCAGCCACTCCTCGATGGGTTCCCATCGCGTTCCAGTGCATCTTTTTTATTTCCCTGGTGGGTACCGGGGCTCCCCGGTGCGATTCCCGCCCCCCCAACCCAACACCTCCCCTCTGACCGGTGAGTACCGGGGCTCCGCGGTACCGTCGCAGTTCAGTACCTGGCGTGGCCGGACAGCTCCGCGTCCCCCCCCCGCCCCACTCCCCGCCCGCTCCCCGGGATGACGGGGGCCTCCCCCGGTCCCATCCCGACCCCCCGCGGCCCGGAGGGGGTCCCTCGATGTGTTTTGGGTAGAGTAGCCTTGTAGCCAAGTGTCTGTGCCGTAGACGCGCCCGTGCTGCTGGCGGGCGGGCGGGGAGGGTCCTGGTCCCGGGAGGAGAGGGGTCACCGCCGACCGACCCCACCCTACTCCGGTCCCCAGGAGCCCGGCGAGAGCCGCGGGCGCCTTTCTACGAGCTTCTGTCTGTGAAAGAGTCAATAAAAGGGATTGAAAGTGGAGCCGGGTCTGTGCTTGATGGGGAAGAAGGGGGGGAGTTTGTGCC